>WIDE01000006.1:180116-288181 GCA_015039315.1 Clavulina sp. PMI_390
AACGGTTGGAAGAGAAGATCAGTGCCCTGATCGTTATCTATAGGTATTATAATTATAAGAACGACCCGGTCCGATTGCGGGCCGCCCCGAAGCGCGGCGCTTCAATGCGAATTTGATTTTCGCTTCCGCATCCCGCCACGTCGCACCACAAGCCTTCGCCCCCATTCTTACGACACGCAACGCTTTTCGCTACTCCGCACACCATTCATCGCAATAATAATCATAAATCACAATGTTTGCATGCTCTGATGGTCTTTCCGCTCATTATGATTGCGTTACCCACTCTTTGCTCTTTCGCGATTCGCCCCGAGCACACGTGCTGCGCTTTGCCTTCCTGAACGCACGTACGCTATACCTGAAACTACGATACGCTCTATTATGCAATTTAAGTCGGAACTCGCACTGATCAGTGCGTCTATGCGCCACGGAACATCATAACCAAACCTTCCTGTATATACCTCCGCATATGCTGCATACATATAACTTGGCAAGCAACCCGCTATCTGCTGCGACCTGATAATCGACCAGCAAATGCGCTCAATAATCAGTACGGTCATATTCATGACAGCCACTGGCCAGCAGTACTGCCCGAAGGGTGACATCACGCAATCCGTTCAGCTATGCCTTATGTCCTAATGATGTTTGGCTGAGGATGGTTATCATTTGCAGCCGTCTTCTTTGCTTACTGCTTTGGCTTTACTGGGAAGCTTCATATGCGTCATTTGCTATTTACCCTGACTGCCCGCACGACACTACTCTCTTACATTGATGCGTCCAAGCAGCTTGAGTGAGCAATATGTTGTCTATGAAGCCTGCGCACCACTATGAGGCTCTACAGCAAGTGAATTACGCTGAGGGGATATTTTGCAATCCGGCACCTATATCATGCGCCCTGTTGTATGTCTCAAAGCGTCATTTCTGTGTCGCATCTATTTATGGATGGATATTTCAATCATATCTCTTCCTGGTTTAGTATTACAAGATCATTTTGGTCCATTGGAATAGCAAGTGCTCTTGAAGAATGGACTATCTCCATGAAGGCCGCGCAGCGGCCCGAAAATAGGACGCTAACACCAAGCACGTAAATCTTAATTATTCAGGCAACTGCTTTGGCGCTTCCTGCACCAGATCTATTGCTTCAATTGCTTTCTCGCACTGCACGCAACTCCCTGTGATCTGCATCCATCTCGCACCATATCTAGGGCTTCCAAACTCGAAGTTTGACCAGATCCTTTTTGGCGATGGGATGGGCACGCTGCTACCATCTTTGTGGTGGGCCGAGTGAGCACGGAGGACTATACACATTAGTTTATATTTAGCGCAAAGATAGCCTTCTATAGTGCCGCAGAGCCTCCAAGCGTGACAATTCGGCTCATTGTTTCGTCCTCATTACATGACAACGGGCCGTAGCCGCTTTCTAGTTACTAGAAGGAAGTTTGTTACGTTCCTGAACATCTGAATGATACAACGACTCACGGCACAGCAAGAAGCACTCCACTACGGTTCTCAAGTCTAACAATATCCGCGTCCCAGTGTCCAACTGTGGACATGGGAGTTAGTGCGATATCATATTGGACTTGTGCTCGGATGTCAAGGATTTGGGGGCGATTTTGGTTCTTAAAGAGTACATAGTTGCCGCCTGCAAATAACCTTGGACTGTCCGGTTTTAGGTTGAACGAGCTGTACGTCAGTCTGGTGATAGGCCTGAAAACGGCCTTTTGCTGCCGCAGTTGGTGTCGGGTTTGGATTATTTTCAGGAAGCGAGTAGCTTCGCCGCACATCTCACCGCTCGTATCCTCGTCTTCTTCTTGTGCTCGGTCGAGTGCGTAGAAACTCGTCATAGGCGTAATGAAAGAGCAAAATAATGAAGCAGATTGTCCGGTATCTGTACGCGCAAGGTCACCAAACAGCTGCGGGTGCCGTTTGATGGTCGGCAGGGGATATGGTGGCAGCCTGCGGTCGCCGGTTGAACGCGCCCAGGCCGCCGCCCAGGCCGATCGATACGTGATACATAGTCTCAAAGAGCGGCACGTCTGTTCAGATTGTTGATGAGGACTTTCCCTTTGTGAACTCTGACTATAACAGGCGCGGCTTACATGGCTAACGGCCAGGAGTTCCCATAGCGTTAATGAGTGGGCAAGGATAAGGACAATTACATCTTCCGGAAGGCTGGGAAGTTTTAGGCTGCGTGGGTTGTTCATGGAATATGTGAGTGGCCTTCGATGGGCACCAAAATATGCCGCCCAAAGCGAGAGGTGGAAATATGAGTCGCAGGTGTCCCACGGCAACAGAATTGCAGAGCCTCAAGCAGCACCGACTATCTAACGTTGATCGTGAGGCTTGAAGCTTTAGCCAAATACGTTTCCCTCAACAAACTGGAAGAAAGTGACGGGAGTCACTTCGTGACAGTCCCCCCTCCACTCATTCCGCCCCTATCGTTTCTGCAGAAGTCATGGAAGATGGAGGAGTACTCAGCGTCATCAGAGAGCCGCTAGCTGAGCTCCGGGCGCGTCCACTAATTATCGGATATCTCGATAACTATTATACTTTGATGTCGTTCTCGTTAACAACAACGGCCTTGGGCGTCCGCTTTGACTTCGGAGGGCTCGTATCGGTTTACTCCGCCCAGTGAAGTCGCTGTGAGCAGATATGAACTTGCCAGCTTGTCGTGACACGGTTGTAACGAACTCTGCTTCCTCATGCTGGTGGGGAAAAGAGACTGCTTTGATCAATAACTGCAAAATTCATCGAGGAAAACTCTTTGCGTATTATCCCACCGCACTGACACCCCATCTTACAAATTGGCCTGCTTGTATTGAGGTCACCCCAACTCTTCCACTATGGACGATTAGAAATAGCACTATCGGTGCTATCGAGCAATAATAATTCCATAATCTATGGCTATTCCGTCGAACGGTGCATCCAGTACTCTAGATTAGACAGGGTGGGGTGCGAGATTATATGAGGGTATCAAACTCGTAGACGCTGATTGTAAAGTTCACTAGGCCTGGATCTTGTGCTGTATCAAGACCACCCTCAAAGGATTGAATAACAACCCTGCCGGAATATTCATCCCATCGGGGGTAAAAAGATGATCCTTCTCTGCATTCGATCGTGAATGGTTCCACAGTATCCAAGCCCTCACGACGAATGTGTACTCGATGATGGGTGAGGGAGGGGTGTGGCCGCAAATCATCATCAAGCTCGCTGAGCACCAAGGTGCCAGGTAGCCCGTCAACTTGAAGGCTACTGAGCGCCCACTGACCACTACTTGAAGGTACGCAGATGCAGTGCACGCTTTTTCCGGGCAATCCAGACAAGTTGGGATTGAATCTGGGAGTAATATTGCTCGAAAGATGCGGCTGGTTATTAGAGGCTGGCACGAGTTCGCTCGGGAAATAACTCTTCACTGGGAGGGTCATGAAACACCCAGAGAGCCAAGATGATGCATCAAGGCTGGCGCCAGCAGGCCCGTCATAGGCTTGTTGCTCTTCCCCAGGCTTGCACCCGTAAAAGGATCGAACAAGCAGGCGGGGGCCGCGATTGCCTACACCTTGGCGATACGGCCTATGAACCTCTTGTCCCCACAAGTGGTACAAGGCGCGTGTAGGAAAGCTCGATGGAGATGACGAGGCACGTTCCGCTATATACTGGAGAGGCCTTGAGTGCTTGGCATCCTCGTGCAAACCATCAAAACGTATCCCCTTATGGTCGTCATCAGCCGCCCAGGATAGGAGAATTAGGAGATCGTTACAGACTTCAGCATGACGAAAGAAATCATTCTATAGGCGTGATGATGTATTTTAGAGGAGACCACAAAGCGAGATATACATTTGAGTCATCACAACATACCGATGCCAAACCTCTCTTTTCCCCGTGTACAAGGTCGTAAATTTGAATGAATGATGTCAAGTCGCCACCTGTATCATATTCATCCTCGAATATAACAAGATACCGGTGCGCCGATATTACGACGTTTGAAAAGGAGTCATGAAATTTGGGGGCTATGCTGGCAATGTGCTCAACAACAGGGCAGTCCAATGAGCGTGCATCCGTAGAAAAAGGCTGGAAAAGAATATCGACGCATTGTGCAGCAGGTTTTCTAGGAGACGAGGCGGTCAGAGCCGATAAATGTATAGGGTTCTACAACTCACCTCCCCATGTCAGAGACAACAAGGAGCAAACCTTCACGACCATTGAACCTGACAACATCTGCACAAAAGTGTCGCGGCGTGAAGCCGGGAGGTCCGATAATGTTGTACTGGATGCGGGCTCGGATGTCAAGGATCTGCAGACGAGTAAGGTTTCTCAGCAGGACATAGTTGCCCCCAATGAGCAGCTTTGGTAAGGACGGACCCTCGTCAGCCGAGATGTGTAACGGCTCAGCTACGGGCCGAAGAATAATATTTGGCTGCCGCAGCTGATATTGGCTTCGAAGTGCTTCCCAAAAGCGAATCGCATAATCACACATCTTGAAGGTCGAGTCTTCACCATCTTCTTGCTTAGAAGTCGAGAAGCTTGTCGTAGCTATGATAGAGGAGGAGTATAGAGGTGTCGATTGGAGGTCATTCATCTTTTCAACATCGTCGAAGAGTTCGAGAGGTAGCCTGATGGTTGGAGGGGGCGGCGGCAGGGCAGGATCACCATGTGAGCGCATCCATGCCGCCGCCCAGACTCCACGATAGGCATTACATGCCCTCAAGGAGCGGCACGTCTGTTCGTGATAATGACAAGAGTCAAGGATTGTCTGAGCATGAGTTCGTATTCTGGACGTCGCAACTTACGTGGCTAACGGCTGCAAGGTCCCATGGTGTCAGTGAGTGGGAGAGGATCAAGATAATTACATCTTCGGGAAGGTTGGAAAGTTTCAGGCGGCGTGGATTGCTCATGGAATGCGTCCAACGGCCAGGACATGAAGGATCCTTGATGGGACCAGACGCGAAAGTATGCCACTCAAAACGAGGAGTGTAGCAGGAGGCACAGATGTTGCACGGTGATAGTATCCAAATCGAAGAGCCTCGAGTCACGCAATAGTCTGAGAGTATTCAAGACGTATAACACTTCAGTTAGATCTGCTTCCTTCAGAGACCAGATGGAAATTGACGTAAGTCACACTGTCACGGTGACAATGCCATCGTTGAGGCTCTCGCTCCCTGCCATTTTCTACAGGAACTATTGTTTATTGAAGATGTCAACCGCTCGGCACAATGGGTAGACTATGGGCTCAGATAGTGTGGAAGTCTTATTAGGTATGCTAGGTTTATCACTCCACAGGCCGCGAAAAATACTGTACTCGTTCAAAGCTGCTTTTGACTTCAGCTGTGCTCGCATCATTTTGCTTGACCTAGCCATGTCATTGTGAGCAGATGTGATTTCAATGTGATTGAAAGGCCCAATAAAATCTATGGGTATGATATAGCCTCATAGACGTTGATCACTGTTGAATACGTCCCGTTCTCAGCCTCGCTATACGCCCGAACGAGAACCTTGCCGGAATATTCGTCCAATTGGGCATCGAAGTGGAAATTTTCGCTGCATTCGTATGTGAATGGCTCAATGGCCTCCAAGTCTTTTCGATAGATATACAGCAGACGGTGGGTGAAAGAGGGTATTGACCGTGAGGCACAGAGCTCGCTGAGCACCAAGGTGTCAGCTGGGCCCCCAATATGAAGACCATTTAAAGCCCAGATGCCACTGTTTGATGGGGCACAAATACATCGGGTGCATTCTGGCGTCAAGCCGGACGAGTCTAAGTCTAATCTGGTTTGGTCGAACCGACTGTTCCGGATGTACGGCTGGCTAGTAGGGTGTGGGGCTAGTGCGCTCGGGAATTGACACTTGATCGGGGCAAAAATCCACATAGAGGTGACGGTGGACCTATTAAATTCTGGTTTAGCAGGTTCGCTATGCGATATGTGCTCTTCCAAGGATTCTCGACGGTAAAAGGTGTAAACAAGCGGACTTGGGGCATCCCTCTCTTGTCCCGAGATATCCTGTGCTGGTTCCCATGCATGCAGGAGGGCATGGGAGCGTGGAAACAGTGGTGTAGACCCGCCTTCCACAAACTCTACACCTTCCAGGGATCCTGAGTGTTTAGGGTCTTCATGCAAGTCGGCAAGACGGACAGCTTTGGGTTCTGCGAGATCAAATATATCTGCGAAAAGTAGCACATCATCATCGCAGACTTCTGCGCCTCGAAGGATTGAGTCCTGTGACGCACGCATGCGAGACATCTTCTAAGCTGCCAGAAGTGCATGCCGAAATTGAATCAAAACATACCGACGTTAAACTCTTCATTGTCCCATCTACTAGATCGAAAATTTGAGCATGAGATCCCAAGAATTCATCACCATTCCATCCCTCCTCAGCAGTAATGATATAACGCTGTGCTGATAAGGTGACGCTGATAAAACGTCGATACAACTTTGGGGTGATAGTAGCGAGGTGCTCAACGACCGGCCGGTTGATCGAGTGCGAGTCTGTAGAGAAGGGCTGGAAGAGGATGTTAAGGCTGCTCATGACATGGTCCCTGTTGATAATAAAGATGGTCAATCACCCATAGCATTGCAGAATACGACAACTTGCCTTGACCATTTGGAGGCAGCAAGCAGTATACCGTCGCGATCTTCGAACCTTATCACGCTTGCATGCCATCGCGCTGATCTACACCCCGTGGGTAGGGCAATGTTGTACTGGACGCGTGCTCGGATGTCGAAGATCTTGGCGTGATTAAATTTTGGGAACAAAATATAGTTCCCGCCTGAAAACCACATGGGAGGGCTTCCCGGTAGGGAAGATTGGTACATTGGTTCAGAAACAGGTTTAAGAACAACCTTCGATTGTCGTAATCGGTGTCGAACACGGAGGGTTTTCCAGAAACAAGCGGCATAATCGCACATGTTGTCACTCAAGCCTTCGTTATCGTCTGGTTGAAAAGTAGCAGAGCTCGTGATTGGTGTGATGGAGGAGGTATATAAGTCTCCCGCCTCAGGTAGGCCACAGAAAAGCTGGGGTGTCGTTTGATGGTTGGTGGAAAGATAGGCGGGAGCCTGCGATCGCCACTTGAGCGCGCCCATGCTGCAGCCCAGACTGAGCGATATGTGATACATAGTCTCAAAGAGCGGCACGTCTGTTCAGATTGGTGATGAGGACGTCCCTTATGTGGATACTGGCTAAAGCGAAGCGCGACTTACATGGCTAACGGCAAGGAGGTCCCATGGGGTCAGTGAGTGGGCGAGGATCATTATAAGCACATCTTCGGGGAGGCTGGAAAGTTTTAGGCTGCGTGAATTAGTCATGGATAGAGTCGAGCGGAATGAACGTGTGAGGGATCTTCGATGGGCACCCAAGTATGTCGCCGAGAGCGGGAGGAGGGAAAAAGAGTTGGGGATGTCGTACGGCAATAGAATTGGAGAGCCTCAAGCTGTATTGATTATCTAACGTTCTTCGTGAGGCTTGAAGCTTCAGCTAGATGTGTTTCCCTCAACAAAGCAGAGAAGGGTGACAGGAATCACTTTGTGACACCGTGACCCCCCACTTTGGACCAATTCCGCCCTTACCGTTTCTGCAGAAGTCATGGAAGGGGTAAGAGTGCCCAGCCTCATGGGCGGACTGTGAACTGAACCTGCCGCGCGTCTCCATATGTGATCGGATGTCTCAGTAATTGCTGTACCTTGGCATTGTTCTCGTTGACAGCGAAGGCATTAGGGTTCTGATTTGATTCGGATGGGCTCGCATATTTTTGCTTGACCCGGCCATGTCGTTATGAGCAGATATGAATTCAATGCGATTGAAACGCCCAATAAATATCTATGGATATGGTACAGCCTCATAAACGTTGATCACTGTTGAACGTGACCCGTCCTCAGTCTTGCGATACTGAGTGAGAACCTTGCCGGAATATTCGTCCAGTTTAATATTGAAGCCCAGATCTTGGCTGCATTCGAATGTGAATGGCTCGATCGCATCCAAGTCATCGCGATAGATATACAACAGGCGGTGGGTGAATGAGGGCGTTGATTGCGAAGCACAAAGCTCGCTGAGGACCAAGGTGGTGGCTGGGCCTTCGGCATGTGGGCTATTCAAAGCCCACAGGCCGCTATCTGAGGGGGCAAGAATAGGATGCCTACGTCGCATTGTCGAGCCGGACAAGTCTGGCCTGGTTTGGTCGAAGTGATTATTCCCAGTATATGGCTGGACATTAGACTTTGGGACTAGCGCGCTCGGGAGCTCACACCTAATTGGAGGGATGATCCATATAGGGGTTGCAGAGGGCGTATCAGAACCTGCGTCGGCAGGTATGTTATCAGGTATATGGTCTTCCACGTAATTTCCCCTGTGAAAGGCGTAAACAAGTGGACCTGGGCTACCACTGTCACGCCATGATGCTGGCAGCACGAGTTCCCATACATGTAGCAGGGCGGAGGAACGTTCGAATGAAGGTGTAGGTTCGTGATCTGCGAACCCTACGTTTCTGAGGGATCCTGAGCGCTTGGGATCTTCGTGCAAGTCAGCAAGGCGCACGGCTTTCGATTGTCCAATATGAAACGTATCTAGGAGAATCAACACATCATTTTCGCAGACCTTGGCATCACGAAGCATGAAGTTCTGTGGCGTGCGTATAAGGTGTATTTCAGGCTCTTAGAACTGTATACCAGAATTGAACCAAAAAAACGTACCGACATCAAACTATGCACTTCTCCATTTACCAGATCGTAAACTTGGAGGAAAGATCCACTATGCTGATCATTATCATCCCATTCGATTTCGGAAGTGATGATGTACCGATGTGCTGATAAGGCGACGGTGTCGAAAGATCCATACAACTTGGGAGTGATAGTGGCGAGGTGTTCCACGGCTGGGCATGTCATAGAGCACAGGTCTACGGCGAAGGGCTGAAAGAGAATATCGATGCCCCTGGCGACATGATCGCTGTAGATAGATATGGTCATTTATGCAAAAGCATTGCAGAATATGACAACTTGCCTTGACCATTCGGAGACAGCAAGCAGTATACCGTCGCGATCTTCGAACCTCATCACGCTTGCATGCCATTGCGCTGATCTGTATCCCGTGGGTATGGCAATTTTGTACTGGACACGTGCTCGGATGTCGAAGATCTCGACATGGTTAAATTTTGGAAACAAGATATAGTTCCCGCCTGCGAGCCACTTTAGAGAGTTTCTTGATTGGTCCGAGACATGAATTGGCTCGAAAAGAGGCTTGAGAACGACCTTTGATTGTCGTAATCGGTGTCGAACTCGGAGGGTTTTCCAGAAACAAGCGGCATAATCGCACATGTTGTCACTCAAGCCTTCGTCATCTTCTGGTTGAAAAATGGCAGAGCTCGTGATTGACGTGACGGAGGAGGTGTATAAGCCTTCTTCCTCAGGAGCGCCACAGAAAAGCTGCGGGTGTCGTTTGATGGTCGGTGGAGGGAAGGGTGGTAGCCTGCGATCGCCACTTGAATGCGACCATGCCGCGGCCCAGACGGAACGATACGTGATACATAGTCTCAAGGAGCGGCAAGTCTGTTTATAATATTTGTATACGTTCTCCATACTATAAAGCCATTCTATATGAAGGCACGACGTACATGGCTGACGGCCATGAGGTCCCATGGCGTCAATGAATGCCTGAGGATCGATATAATGACGTCCTCAGGGAGACTAGAGAGGTTCTTTCCCTCGGATTTACTCATATCCAGCCCAGATTGTGGTAAAATAGGTTGAGGATGTACGGGCAGATGCCAGGACCCAAGGGAGTGTCACGCTGTGACTGTCTCCCATCTCCATTTCAACCTCTTTCCTTGTGTTTCTGCCCTTCCCACTCCTTTTGGCGCCTAGACGCGATGCCCCCGCGCGCGACAGCAGCAGCGACCGCAGCGTCCACCGCACAGTCTCAGCAGGACACTATAATGGAGGCTGAAGGCATCGACGCGTACGAGCTGCCCAAGACACTCATCACGCGCATTGCGAAAAGCGGGGTGAGTCTTGGTGCATAGATCCTCGCCCAACTCGTTTGATGAAGAGAGAGTGGCCCGTGCCGATAATGAACTGACAAGTCTCTTCTATCCATCTGTCTACTTTCACCTCTACCGACCGCGATTTCCTGTTTGCTTGCTCGTTGACGTTTTTGGTGGCTTGTTGAACCTCGCCGTCGGCCTTGTGTCTCGTAGCTACCACCGTCGGCGCGCTTCAGCCACGATACCATCATCGCGCTCAATCGCGGTGCCACCGTATTTATCAACTATCTCTGTGAGTCAATCTACCTTACGTGTTTATATGTTCTGGTCTGGGCTGTTCGTCTGACCTTGTTCCTCCCAACAGCTGCGTCGTATGTCTTTCTCTTATCAGATTATAGTCCGTGATGAATCTATAACGATGTTTTGTCTAAAGCGCTCAGGATGTGGCCCATTCCAAGTCACACAAGACAGTCGCGGCATCCGATGTCCTCAAGGCGCTCGAGGTACTAGAGCTCGGAGATATCATGGAAATAGTGTCAAAGGAGCTTGATAGTACGTCGAATTCTTTATTACTATCAGGACTAATATCTAACCCACTACCATCTCTTCAGTCTTCCGCCAAGAGCAAAAATCTGGGACGAAAGGCAAGGGGAGAGCTTCAGCTGCTGCTACTGCTGCCGCCAATGCTGCTGCTGCCGCTGCTGCGACTACTACCACTGCTAGTGAACCCACCACTACCGCCACCACCACTGCGTCCACTTCTACACCAGCGAGTGAAACAAAAGAGACCACTAAATCAGCGTCCTCCTCACCCGCTCCTGCGGCCACCGAAAAGCGCGCCACAGCTAATACGACCTCCACATCTTCCTCACGACCTACTCCAAGCACAGGCCCACGCCTGTCCTCATCCTCATCTTCTCCTCTCACTGGCGGTATCACTCCCGGAAGTGGCACCACGCTCCCCCCACCACCCATCCACCACTCGCACCCACACATGATGCCGATGCCAATGCCAATGATGTCCATGCATCCCCACATGCACGTACCCGTACCTACACCCATGATCAACCCGTACTATAACCCGTATGCCCCTCCTCGCAACAATTCGGGAGGGAACGGCACGCCGACGACTCCTACTACCTCGTCGAATCTGAACCCTTATACGGTCAGTAGTGGGCCGTATCGACCTGCATCGATCCCTGCACCAGGCCCTAGGAAGAGCAGTAGCAGTACTACCAGTGGGGCTGGGGCTGGAGCCGGGACAGGAACCGGCGGGGCCTCGAATGCTAGTGGGGGTACTGGCGGTACACGATGAGGACTCTGGACGCGTTTTTCCATGACTTGTAGTACGGTAGCATTGGTGTATGAGTTATCTTGATATTTGTACGGAGTTGTGCGCGTCATGCCCGAGCAAGACGTGTGTAGGCGCTTCACCACGATGAGTTGTTGCCCTAAACATAGCATTTTGGCGGTGGTGGTAGTATGGGGATTGCATAGTCTGTCTAAAAGCATAGTGCTATACTTTCTTTTTTTTTTAAAAAAAAAAAAAACTATGAGCAGTGTGCCTACTACTCAATGGAGTTCAGGTCCAAGATTCCTTCCGCTGCTCCAATGCAAACATTTTCAGATGGTTTCTTCGTCTAGTTTAAGCCTAGCTAGTGTGTATCCCAATCACATCAATATACTAACGCGTCCGTTGGATGGGAATTATCGCGCTCACTGTGGTTCCTCCAACGCGAGGGAATGGATTTGTTTGTGCCTAGTGCCTCTCCGCTTCTCAACACAAACAGTTGCACCTTCTCTCGTCGTCGTATTTGATTTAAAGTTCAGGCTCGTGCCATCTCGTCTTGCTCTCCTGGGGCGTGCGCTACTGTAACAGCAACCAGGGCATCCATCGTTGTTCGCCATGGCTGCCAGATCGCCCTCGTCATCATCGCCTACCCCACCCACCGTGACGGGTCCCACCGGTCGCGCAGCTATGAGCCCCCTCGCGAGCGCCAACATCTCCACGATCCCGTCCACGGCGACCAGCTACTTCTTTCTCGGCATCGAGCTCGCGACGGACCAGCTGCGCGCTGCACTTGTTGACGAACACCTTGCCACCGTTGGTGTCGAAGTCTTTGATTTTGAGGGCGAACTGCCCGACTACCAGTTGAGTGTCGTTCATCGCGCGTTCATTCCCCCTCCTTGATACATTCGTCGAAATGGAATGCAAGATGGGTGGTTGCATCCAACAGTTTTTCCCATATGCCAACTGCATTTTCTCCTGTTTCGTCCACATCCAATATTCTCAGTTTGTTGGCGCGTGCGTCGATTTTGGTTCCGCGTTTTCCCTTCTTTTTTTCTTTCCGCTCACCTTGAATCGACCACGAGTGCTTGGAGTGCATCTAGCTAACCCATCTTCCTCATCTTTTCCCTTTGCTCCTTCTAATCTAGAACACGTGGTGGCGTCCTCACAAAACAAAATAGCAATGAGCAGATCATCCCTGTCGAGCTCTGGATCCGCGGTCTAGGTCAGCATCTCTTTGCAATTTTTATCCTATGTCTCTGCATTGCTACGCCGTCGCGGTCGATCACCACCAGCGGCCATGTTGCATGCATTCGACTAGGCGACGTGCGATGATGATCCATTTCGGCTGACACAATTCATATATATTTTACTCTAGACCGCCTCTTCGAGCGCCTTGCTGCCCGATTCGACCTATCGAGAGTACGCTCAATAGGAGGATGTGCTCTGGTGCGTTTCATGCGTTTCTCTTCATCCGCATCGTCTCCCCCAGATTGACTCATTATATTTCTCCTAAAATTTGCTTCCGCTGATCGGCGTTGGCCAATCCCCACTCAACGACACCCACCTACCACCACGTCCACCCCCACTTTTTTTCCTCCAGTCATCGACTGTCTGGTGGAAACACGGCTCATCAGCTCAGCTTGCTAATCTCTCCTCCACACTCCCTTTGCACCAGCAACTCTCCCCCTCGGCCCTCTCCCTCCTCCACATCCCCCTCCCCACCGAGACCTCCACCCAGTCCCAAGCTCTGACCCTTGAATCTGCTCTGGGCGCCCCAGGCCCGGGAACCGCCGCACACCTCCCTCTCGCTCCTTCCCAGATCGCCCGAGTTCGCGAGGCCCATCGCGATGCGTACGAAGCGACCGATCGCATCCAGCTTGCCTCTGCTTTCATTGCTAGCTTGCTCTTGGGACGATGGGCTCCAGCGACCGAGGCCGAGATGGTGGGCACGGGGCTGTGGGATCACTCCAAGGCGTGGTGGGACGAATTGATGTTGCAGCTTCTCGCAGGTGGAAGTGTGGAGGAGAGTGTGAGACTGAGGGGTATGCTTGGAGAGGTTGAGAGGGTTGGGAGCAAGGTTCTTGGTGGAGTTGCCCCGTATTTCGTCGATCGTTATGGAATCAGTCGGGGTGAGTAGGGTTCCTTCGTCCATGCTGCTTCGTTTCCCTCTGTCCTTTTGCTCATTCATTCGCATCCTCATCGATCGCGTTCTCCACTTTCTTCTCAACTGACGTGCAGATGCCTTCGTCATCCCCTTCACCTCGGAGCACCTCTCCTCATACCTTTCCGTCCTTCCTTCGCCGTCCGAACTCGTGCTCTCCTTTGGCCAAACGGACGTCGCTCTCACCCCCGCCAAGCGGTACCGCCCTTCGCGCCTGTACAACCTTTACCCGCACCCTGCCCAATCGTCACATGAGAAACCGCGATACATCGCGGGATTGTTGAGCCGTAATGCGGATCAGCCCCGTGAACTGGTCAGGGACTTGTATACGAAAAGCTGGAGCGCGTTTGATCGGCTTGTGAGTGTTATACCTCCTGGAGGGTCCATCGGGTGCGTCGATTTTTCTGTATTCCTTGTGGGAGTTTGTCTCGCCGTTCTGATCATAAACTCTTACCTTACTTTGACACTGTTACTTACAGACTGGACGATAAGCTGTTCAGTTTCTGGGTCCTTCAAGGCGAGAGCTTCCCATTTGCTCTTGTCAAGGGGGTATTTAGATTTGAGACTGGAGTCAAGGTCACAGAGTTCCGAGACCTGCGAGCCAATCCTAGGTGCGTTGAGCTTTACTTTGTTCAAGATTTTCATATTGATAAGGACGGTTTGCTTCCTCGTTCTTCTTCATTGCAATGATCATCGTGGGGCAGATCGTTAATAGAGTCTCAGGTCCTCTCTTTCCGCGTACGCTACGCTCGCATGATACACTCCGGTGTCCTACCGCGTTCGCGCACGGCATCACCCTCGAGAGGCACACAACCTACGTCCGCCTCTCCATCTGGACCGAATACTCCAACCGGCACTGGCCCGCCTAGCAATACGTTCCTTGCTTCCCCCTCTTCATCTCGCCCCTCGCAACATGCCCAAAATCAACAAAATCAGCGGAGCCGTACCGTCGCTGCGAGTCTTGGCCTCTCGTTCGACCCATACGACCCTACGCCGCTTCCGAAGCGCCTCATTGTCCTAGGTTCTGCGGCCAACTTCCCGAGTGTCGTGCATATGCTTGGGGATGTTTTCAACGCACCTGTCTACGTCCCGCTGAGTGATGCTGGTGTAGCGAATGCGGGCCCCAAGGCTCGCGCTGCTCCTGTGTCGATGGGTGGTGCGACGGGATCGATGCCCAATGCGGGCGGGCAGTCGGCCAGTCCTACCCACACTGGTGGAGCTGTGCCCACTCCTGCTTCTGCAACCACCTCTGTACCTCCATCCTCTTCGACTAAACCTGCAGCCCCCTCCCTGCAAAACCCAAGTACAGCGGTGACCATGTCTGCAGCCACCCTCGCTGCGGCCCAAGCAGCACACCTTCCCCCCGGCGTCGTCCCTGCGCCATCTCGAGCGTCTGCTGCGTTGGGCGGTGCCTATCTTGCGCTGTGGGCGTGGCGACGACGGACGCGGCCCGATGAACGGTTCGAGAGCTTTGAGGAAGAGATGAGAGGGGTCATGCGTGCAGGAGCTGAGGCGCTTAGGATGGAGAGGAAGGCGACGGGGACTGGTGGTGGATATGGATACGGGTCAGCGTATGGGATAGGGTTGGGCAGTGGGAGGACGACCCCCTTGGCGAGGAGTGTGTTGGGTATCCCGAGCCCGAGGATGGGAGGGGTGGGTGTGGGTGAGGGGGAAGAGGGAGAGAGCGAAGAGGATGATGATCATGTGCTTGTGCCACAGCAGCAACAGCAAGCGCGCCCGCCTTCAGCAGGATCATCTGGCCCTGGTATGCCTGTGGGTGGCGATATCATGAGAGGGATGACACCGCTAACGTCGATGACTGCCTCGTCCTCGACGTCATCGCTCACATCTATGGGAATGAGCAGCAGCACGAGCGGGATGCCTCCCCCTGGCATGAGCATGAGTTCGAGCGGATTCCTTACGAACAGCACAAGCAACACCACTGCGCTGTCATCTGCTTCTGGGCCGTATCCTTCTATTAGCCCCTCATCAAGCACACCAAACCTCGGCTTGATGGCTCCCCATCCTTCATCTGCCAATCCACTATCACCACTCCAGCAAGGCTATCAGCCCCGCAATCCTGTGGAGGCTGCGATGCCAGCCTTTGGGCTCAGCAATAACGCTGCTGCGTCTTCGCCATCTTCGACAGGCCCTCCTGGGACAGCCGCATCGGCTCCTGCACCAGCAACTCTCAGCGTGTCCCCGCTCCCGACCGATGAGGCAGACATCGACCTTGGCCTCGTAAAAGTGTCAGAGTGCGATCTTGATGCATTCATGATGTATGCAGCACTCGTGCCCGAGTACTGTCGTTTGGAGGGCATGTTGGTTCGAGCGCTCGTTTGACGAAACGGTGTCAAACTGATAAATTTCATCACACAAAATTGGGCTTCTTGCTCCCTTGTTATGCGAATGTCTTCCTGCTCCATTTATTTCATTGACCATCTCTTCTACATTCCCCCATTTCCATTTACCCACCATGTCATGTGTGTTCCTGCCTTGCTTTCGATGCATTTTGCTTTCGGAATCTACTCCTCCCCTGTTCTCTTTCCCCCCATGATCACCTTCCTTTCATCACCTTTGGATCTTTCCTCCGTCTTTTTTCTTACGGCCTCGTGGCCGAGTTTGTAAATGTGAACATCTACACCCCCATCCTCAGACTCGCCCTTGACGAACCGATCTGTTGCTGTAATGTTGTTGTTCAATACATAACCAGCCCTCCCCTTTCTATGTATGTCCGCTCAAGCTTCCAATATCGTTGAGGGCAAATCGGTCCGTCACGAACAATACACGCGACGTCACATCCTGAGGCTGTTCACTCCCAGTGTTTTTGCTGGCATGCGATCTGACGTGTTGCATGAGCCTATGGATGATGCGACATCGAAAAGTATCAAACTATCTGAGCTTCCTGAAGATGTTATTGTCGCGATCTTGAGTCAGTCCCTTTCACCATGGGATCTGGTTGCCGTCAGTCACGTACGTCGCACCCTGGATGTAGGATGACAGTATCTGAATGACTACATTGACAACCACGCCCCCGACTCCTATATAGACCTGCCATTCTCTTAGGGCATGTTCAAATGTCCGCGCAGTGTGGGCGAGCGCGTGGGCACGGTCGAGAGGAGACAATAGCCTGCGGTGGATTCCTCCTGCGAATCTAAACCTGCCTCGTCAGCTTTCTAGAGATGAATCGGAGCCAAATGGCATCGATGATGTTGAGCCGTCAAATCCGCAGACTACCTCAGCTCCCTCCAGCTCCTCAGACCCCCATCATGAATTGTCGGAACCAACCGCTTCACCACATCAGCCATCGGCAGGATTGTCTGACTACGCTGCTCATTTCTGGAAAACCTTGCGTATTCGACATGGCATGCGTCAGCCCAAAGCTATTATCCGTCCAGCATTGGAATCCATGATTATTGAATACCAACCGAAGTCCATGTCGTGGAAGTTGCTTCCAGATGGTAATTTCGCGCTAGCCTGGGCCCTCGATACGCGAACAGCCGATATCTACGACTTTCGCCTTCAACTGAAACACAATATCACGCTCCCCATAGCATTCACTATCGGAGCGCTTGATGGTGATGTCGTTCGTTATAAAGACCGTGATGGAATTCTTCTTATTGTGAACGCTCGCCGGACAAAGTAAGCCATACCTATTGCCCAGCGATCTCCTGCACACGTCTTCTAAGTATCAGTGCAGTGCCGGGAGCTCGAGAATCGATCTATTGTTCCAACCATTCCCCTTCACGCCAAAAGCTCAGGACCTTCCGGCCATTGAACGTCTCGCCGTAATCAGTCCAACAATCCCTGGCCGATTCGTCCATTTCAAGTTCTCGAGCCGTCGTTTTCTTATTGTTCATGGGACAAGAGGAGGCGAGGAGGCTACATCCTCCATTCAAGTGTACGATATAGTTGGTGGAGGATTCTACAGTTTGGTAGTTCCTGTGAGCCCTGTTTCCTCCTACTACGATGGTCGCCAAGCATTCAATTCAACTCCGCCACCCACTAGGATGTTTCACTTACAGGTCTCCGGGTCTGTGAGGATAGTGTCCTCTTTTGGACTACGTACACTTACTCGGGAGAAGGCGTTGGATGGAATCACATGGCTGTGCCTCTTGCTCACTTAAACGAAGACCCCAGTCTCTCAAAACCCGCTCAGTTGGTAATAGAAGACCCACCTCCCTCCTCCTTCCATCTGGAGGGCAGCGTGCTGTCGTGCATCTGGGAAAAACACAGTCAGGTATCCCTCACTGCCCAGGTGTCATATCAAGGCAGTCCATCAGACGCGAGTGAACCTCATCTGTCTCCTCATCGACCCCAACCTCTTTCACGAGATGAAAGAAACCTATATTGGCTGGGTTCGCCGATCACTCAATCGATACCTGACAATGTTATCGGGCAATTCCTTGATGCATTTGACGAACAACCTTCCAAAAGGGAAGTTCACCTTTCCATCCTCGCACATTCCATCAAGCACGATGAAGTGCTCAGCGGGATGTCCACGATTGCCACGCAATCGCAAATGTTCATCTATAGCCGATTGTCTCGCTCACCTCATGATTCAAACTACCAGATGACTTATCATCCTCTATATATCCAACGCGACCCCGCTCGAGATCCTGTGCCATTCATTATTGGAAGCCACCCTTCATTCCTCCCGTTATTGGCTTGGGATGAATTTTCTGGGAAGATCATCATCCGAACTTTTGAACGCTTCGCCTCGAATATCAATGATACGGAAAAGACGATTGGGATTTACGAGTTTGTACCTAGCTCTTGACCACATATACTATCAAATGGCATTGCTAAGCTGCCTGGCGAAGCCCGCAGTATCGTGGCGGATTCTGTCGTAGGTCTATGCTTCACAAGCCACTTTGGTCGATGGGATATCGCCTGTTCGTGCCCCAAGTCTCTTCATGATCCAGTTCTTTTGAATCGGATAAGCTCCTGAGAGTGACCTCAAATGTGTGATGCCAATTTTAGCTTCGATTCCAAAGCATAATCAGCCATCAACCAGGCGCCGCTAACGTCTAGAGTTCCGAGTTCAAAAGCCCCGGACCTCTGGGTGTTGATGGGATGGCGGACGAAGGTTGCCTCTAGTGATGGCGTTTGTCTTGGTGGTCGTAAATCACAACTAGGTCACAAACGATTCACTCCGGGCCATTCACGGCGGCCCGCGGCTTGTTGACTCGCATCCTGACCTTCGACTCAACCTTATGGATATCATAGGATTGAAAAGCGTCAAACTATCTGAGCTCCCTGAAGATGTTATTGTCATGATCTTGAGTCAGTGCCTTTCGCCCTGGGATTTGGTTGCTGTCAGTCACGTATGTCGCACCCTTGATGTTGGATAATCGTCTATGGGTAACTACGTTAACAACCACGCCTTCACGTCTGACGCAGACCTGCCGGTCTCTTAGGACATGCTCAAATGTCCGTGCAGTATGGGCCAGGGTGTGGGCACGATCCAGAGGAGACAACAACTTGCGATGGATTCCTCCCGCCAATCTAAACCTACCTCGCCAGCTCTCTGGCCATGAATCGGAGCTAGATGGCGTCGATGATCTTGATTCGCCACTGTCCCAAACCAGCTTAGCTCCGTCCAGCCTCCCAGACCCCCATAATGAAGCGTCAGAAACGAGCACATCCTCCCAACCTCGAACATCGGCGGGATCATCCGATTATGCTGCTCATTTCTGGAAAACCTTGCGCATTCGGCATGGTATGCGTCAACTCAAGGCTATCATCCGTCCGGTACTACAATCCATGGTTATTGAAGACGAGGGGAAGTCAAAGTCCTGGAAGTTACTTCCAGATGGGAACTTTCTGCTAAGCTGGGCTCTTGACGCGCGAACTTTGGTTTTATACGACTTGCGCTATCAATCGAAACATGATATCGCGCTCCCCATTCCAGCCACTATCGGGGCTATTGACGGTGATACTATTCGCTACAAAGACCGCGATGGAATTTTCCTTATTGTGAGCGCTCGCCGCACGGGGTAAGCCATCCTTCTCTGACCAACAACCTTCTATACGTGGTGCTAACATCAAGGCAGTGATGATAGCTCAAGGATCGATCTCCTGTTCCAACCGATTTCTCTCGGGCCAAATGCTCACCGTCTCCCTGCCGTAGAGCGTCTCGCAGTTATTAACCCAACAGTCGCTGACGAATACATCCATTTCAAGTTCTCGACTCGCCGTTTCCTTATTGTCCACGGGTTAAAAGGAGGCGATGAAGCTAAATCTTCGATTCGAGTTTATGACATAGTTGGTGGAGAATTCTATAGTTTGGTTGTTCCTGTGAGCCTTGCATCTTTTCTACAGTCATCGTCCTAACCCCCTTCATTGCCACTAGGATGTTGCAATCACTGGCCTCCGAGTTTGCCAGGATAATGTACTCTTCTGGACCAGGTACATGTACTCGGGAGATGGCGTTGGATGGCGTCACAGGGCTGTGCGTCTTACAGACCTCAACGAGGACCCGAATCTCTCAAAGCCTGCTCAAATTGTGAAAACCGACGATTCTCCTCCCTCCTCGCGTCCAGATAGTAGCGTGCTCTCTTACATCTGGGAAAAACATAGCCAGGTGACGCTCACCGCCCAGTTATCATATCAAAGTGGGCCACCACGCCATGAGGACACGGAGGGTCCTCAACCCCCTCCCCATCAGCCTGAATCTCTCCCCCGCGATCAAGGAGATCGATACTGGCTGGGTTCACCTATCACCCGACTGCTACCTCTCAATACTATCGGACAATTTCTCAATGAATATGACGAACGACCTTCCATTAAGCAAGTCCACCTTTCAATCCTCGCAAGTTCCATCAGGCAGGATGAAGTGCTGGGCGGAATGTCCACCATTGCTACACAATCGCAAATGCTCGTTTACAGCCGACTGTCGCGCTCACCTCATGATTCAAATTTGCACATAATGTATCATCCACTTTATGTTCAGCGCGACGCTGCTAGACCTCCTACCCCTTTCATTATTGGAACTAATTCTTCATTCCCCCCGCTGTTAGCCTGGGATGAATTCTCTGGAAGGATCATAGTTCGGGCTTATGACGATACGAAAAGAACTATTGCTATTTACGAGTTTGTACCCAGTTCCTAAATGCATTCCCCAATGGATAGTGTTGCTAGGCCTATAGCGTCTTGCGAATTTCTTGCACATCTATATTCTAGAAGTCGTTTCCAGAAATTACATGCCGCCTTACCATGCTCTGTGGCCCGTTTTCTTGCCACAAACCAAGATCTCGAATCTGATAGGGGTCTAAGAGAGGGTCAAGTGTGGAATTGATTCCTTACATCGGCCCCGAGGCGTCAACCACCGCATACATCGGTATTTCTGGGCCTTGAAGCATCACGAACTGAAGGTCAGGTGAATACGATGGCGGATGAAAAATTTGTACTGTAAATGGCGCCTATTCTTGTATTCATGAGTCATAACTAATATCCAGGCGAATCTCTCAGGTTGGGCCCTGCCACCCAATTCGTCTCTCATACTCGATTCCTCTTCACATTGAGATGTGTAAATCGTCCAAGCCTTTATCACTCGCTGCTGCTATTTCGTTTGGCCTCCCTTTCGCCGCAAGAACTACCCTCCACGTGCCCAGCAACCGAGAAGGATGAGTCAGGGTTGGCAGAAGACCTACCTGGCCACGATTCTTCGCTCCACACAAGCAACTCCACAATCAATCCTTCATCAAAATATGGGCAGATGTACGTGATGGAGTCTACTTGCCCTCATCTGGGTGCAGACCTCTCTCATGCCGACATAGAGGAGGGTCCCGAATCGGCCGTCGCTGGTTAGCAGGTCAACACCTTAGCTCTCCGCATAGCATGTCCTGAGATTTGAGAACTTCTAGTGTGCCCATGGCATAAATATGACTTCGATTTGAAGACGGGACATAGCGATCACGGCATCCGAGCATGTACTTATGCTGTACAGCTCCGCCCGCAAACTCGTGAAGATCCCTCTCCCGCAGCTACGCCGTCAAAAGGAGGCGACCAAATTCTGGAAGTTTGGGTTGAAGCTCCGAGCCCTGATGCTTGGGAGGTTGTAGAGCTTCGACCAGTATCAGAAGGTGCATCACTATTTACAAAATAGCCTACCTGATGCCCCTAGTGCTAATTCATGGCCTCTCTATGTAGAGTTTGCGGATCCGCCGCCCATAATACCTACTCCCACCACCTCTACTGCCCCCTTGGAACCAATATCTGATGCCGGCGCTGAGTCGCAAACATTACCGACGACACTATTAGAATGGTCAGTCTTAATTCTCAACACACCCAACCCGGATCGTAAGGTACGAGACTCGGTTTCATATGATGAAGAACAAGGATTCTCATCCAAGAGATCGTCGCAATAGGTGGAGAGGACACGGCAGGCGATCGATGCCTTTAAGACTGGGAAGCTAAGATCGATTGGGCGATCTGGATCCAACGCTCCTTCACCTCCGGATGTGCCCCCGCGAGAGGCTGATCTCCGAGTTGTCGCTCCTGGCAAGGTGGGGAAACGGGGAAAAGCTGGTAGGGCCTCTTTAGCCGTCTCTTCTTAGAAGTCCTTGAACGGAATTTGCTTGCAGGGAGCTTGAAGAGCCGGATAGTGATACTACACGCACTAGCGAATATTGAACAATGGGCGTGAGTGAGATTGGAACTTCACTGGAACCCACAGCCTGATCTGATGGGATGTGGCTCCACAGGATCGACTTGGCGTACGTTGCATATCCAGTTACTGCTCCACTTTCGGTTGACGTCTGGGACTATTTCTACAATACTTACTCTTACAGCTGGGACATCATCGCTCGCTTCGCCAATGTCAAGATCAATGGTAAACCCCTGCCTCAACAATTCTTCTCTGACTGGACCAAAGTCGCCCAAGACGAGGCAAAGTATGTTCCTCTTTGCCCTAACCTCCTTGGATAGCGATTCTAACTACTGGATATGATGTCAGACACTTTTCTCTTCTCAGAAAGCGTCTCGAAGAACTTGGTTCTTCTTATGGAGAGCACACTGTTCACGCTGGCCTCTGGGAGTCTGCCCAAGAAACAGCGCACTCGCTTTCCGCACGCCTTGCCATAATCCATCTCGTTCATGAAGCTCGGGGCCTCGATGTAAACCCTGCCACAATCCAAAAATTCAAGACAGCAGGAGATGTTGAAAGTGTCAAAGTATTAGAGGTAATCCACCATGATGAAATCACTGTGGGTCTCACCGATTGACGTCTGGAAGCGGTTCTGTCTAATCTAATCTATCTGTAGCACGTCACTGCTGGCCATCGATGGCTATCCTGGGTCTGCGAACAGACTAATGAAGATCCCGTTGCAGTCTTTCGTGATCATGGTAAGAATCGCGCTAGGGATCGAGGCCATTGCATTCACTGACTGATGACCCAACCCTGCCAGTCCGTCGTCATTTTAGCGGAGCAATCAAGGGTCCTTATAACATCGATGATCGGAAGAAGGCTGGCCTAACGCCTGATTTCTATGAGGATCTACAGGGAGAGCTTGGCTTCGGAGGTTTCGTCTTTCCACCGACCTCGGGGCAGACCGCTGCCACACCCGTTGGATACGAGGTTACTCCTTGAGTTTTGAAGGCTCGATTGACGGTTTCTGGCTGTGCTTAGAACCAGACCCTTTGTGATGATGGCATTTATATTCTTAGCATCCCATATCGAGTCCAGCAAAAATGTTGTTGTGCTACAAGGGATTATAGCAAACAGTGAATTGTATAGCAATAGCATATCTGGGTACTATATAAGATCTTTTACACTAAATTTAACCCGTCGTACATATTTAAGATCAAGAAATCACAGGACAATGCAAGAAGACAGATAGTCCGTATCTGGCTGGAGAGTTGCTTGAAGGGTATTCAGCCACAAGGGAACAGAAAGCAGGAACCAAGAAAGAAAGAATCATATCGCCCGCGGCCACAGTCCAATGAAGGGTAAGAAGGAAATAACCAAGGGCGTTACTCAGTCATCTTCACCCATCATTGTTGCCAAACCATTGTTGGCTTCATCCTCCACATGCTCGAAGACCTCGAATGCTGTCATCTCCGCCTTCTCTCTCTCGCCTTGTCCCCGTTCGAGTTTCCAGCCCTTGCCACGCTCTTCAAATACCGCTGGGCTACGGTCTAGTAGTTTCGCCAGCGCCTCATCGCTGATGAGCTCTTTGGCGAGAGTGGACTTGCCAGCTTCCCCATCCCCATCCTTATCTTCGGCAGAAGATACAATGTGGATCTTTTCAGACTCGAGGTGTAGCAGAGCGGCGGCCATCTCCGCGAGGGAGTCTTGCTTGAGGGCTGCTTTACCATGAGGTACCTTGAACTTGCCTGTTGATACTACGATCAGGACAGATTGTTGTCGAAAAAGAAAGCTGAACGAACCCTTCGCAATAACGAGCGCCTCGAGCTTGCGTTTCTCTCCCGAGCGTGCCATAATCTTTGTCTCCACAGAGTAGTTTGTCACGAGTCGGAAGATGAGTACAGGGCGTGTCTGGCCAATACGATGGGCTCGGTCTTGCGCCTGCAAGTCCATTTGTGGGTTCTGTAGGCAGGTCATGTAAATTAGCATGTCGAGTTGCATCAAATAACACCAGCATTCAAATGACTGACCCAATCTTGATCATAGAAGATAACGGTGTCAGCCTCGACAAGGTTGATACCCAGCCCGCCGGCTCGTGTCGAGAGGAGGAACAGCCGTGGTGCATCTGGTCCATTCCCGCCATTGTTGAATCTGTCCATCTCCGCACGTCGGTCTGCAGGTCCTCGAGAGCCGTCAATTCGACATGTTGGCCAGCCCTTCTGGTCTTCTGCCCAGTCCTGTAAAATCGACGCAGAGGATGAGCTCACTTCAAGGCAGTGTGTGAGGGGCCAGGAGAACTGAAGTGAGATATCGCACCTGAATGATGTCGAGCATCCTCGTGAACTGGCTGAAGATCAAGACCTTGTGAGGCCTCTTCGTCTTGCGATCCACTTTCGCGTTCTTTCCGATCAAAGCTTCGAGAAGACGATTGAGAAGCATCATCTTCCCGCTAGCACGCTCGAGCTCCTTGCCAACAATCTCTTCCTGCGTATCGGGGTCCCGTGGCCAGAAAAACAAGAAGGGGTGTGCGCAGGTTTTACGGAGTTGCATAATCATGTTTTGCAGCGACATGTTGTTCACAGTCTTGACTATTAACGACGGTTTGCGACGAAGGGGCAAGGGTAAGCGATCGAGTCCCACTGATCGGTTCGTGCAAAGATACATTGCAAAGCCAGGACTCACTTGCTTCCTTGATTGCGAACTCTCTCCCCAACTCGGCTGCCGTTTTCTCTTTCTTCATCCTTCCTCTGGCCTGAACCGACTTCTTACCATCCTTTGCCGACTTTCCTGCCTCCCTTAGTGCAGCGTAAGCGGGCCTCAGGATCCCAATCTCCTCGAAATAATCCTCGTCGTCTTCCACAGTATCGTAATCAACGTTTGCGTCTCGTCGACGCAGGCGCATCTTCCGTCGACCGTCCTCATCTTCTTCTGATTCTGATGACTCGGACTCAGATGCTTCTGCAGCTGCTATGCGCTTCGTCGAGGTAGTACCAAAATTGCCTTCCTCGTCGATATTGTCAATGAGGTATTGCCGAACTTTTCGGGCGAGGATGGCCTAGGAAGCAACAAGAGGTTGGTGAAGGCCGGTGAGATGCCTGCAAGGATGCATACCTCATATAGGTCAACCTGGGGCCGCGTCAACGGGGCGTATAGGATATATTCCTTCTTCGGGGGAAGCTTATGCTCTACATCAGACTTAAGTCTTCTCAAGAGGAACGGCTTGAGGATGCCATGAAGAGAGGTAATGATACGATGGGTGTGGTCTTGTGAAATCGTGGGTCCAGTAGAAGCATCAGGGTTTTCGGGATCTGCTGTGGGGAAATTGAACCACTATAATTGACTAAAATCAGTCACCCGGCATCTCATCAACAGGGTGAACATCTAACTCACTTGCTGGAATGAGTCAAGGTCGTTGAAGATGTCAGGGAGGATAAAGTTGAGAAGGGACCTAGAGATCAATATGGTGAATAACCTTGCTCTTTCTGGTTTCCCAATTGCTCAGAATACTAACCAGAGCTCAGCCAGATTATTCTGCACGCAGAAGAATGATTAGAATGGAGCAGCGATTTCATGGTTCACGCAAACGTACATGCAGCGGCGTGCCAGTCAGAATCATGCGATTGGTGCTGGCATACTTCTTGATCTCCTGCATAAGCCTAAGGGAGAAGTCGTGATTTAGCCAGTGGACCTTTGTCAGTCAATCTTGGAACATACTTGCTGTCCATATTCTTCAGTCGGTGGCCTGTATGCAAAGAGAGACACTTCATTATTACTTATCGTGCATCCGATACTCGGTGAGCCGAGGGTAAATCTCTTGACACGAACCTTCGTCTACGATGATATACCTCCATTCGAATGGAGCCAAATGTGCACGATCCCGAATGATCATTTCATACGTCGTCAGGAAGACTGGCGTAGGGTCCATTCCGTTTGGAGTGTCCTGGACGGGTGCCGACGAGCCTTTCGAAGTTGACTTACGACCCTTCTTGGCAGCGTTAGCGGCCCCCCGACCTTGTGGAGTGGCAACGTGGGGCGAAGTTGCCTGAGAGAGGACGTCCTTGCGCAACTGGGCACGCTCTTCAGGTGTTCCATGATAGACGCAGACTGGGATCTAGGACCAGGTAAGGTCAATAACTAGATAAAATGGAGGAGATCCAAAATGAAGACATACTGTTGGAGCAAACTTTTCAAATTCGCTTTGCCAGTTGTGAAGCACAGAGAGAGGGGCAACCACAAGAATTGGACCACGCGTTTTCCTGGCTTTGAGATGGGCAATGAACGCGATAGTTTGTAGTGTCTGGAATCAATTGGTCCACCATATCAGACACCATCTCATTAGGGGGACAAATGGAGCGCACCTTTCCCAGGCCCATCTCATCCGCCAATATACCATTGAGGCCATTCTCGTAAAGCGTCAACACTATCCATGGACATTCAGCATATCACAAAACATAGCAACACATAAGGACAACTCACTCCACTGGACTCCGTGCAACTGATACTCCCTCAGCGGGACAGTGATCAAAGGAGGCTGCTTCAGCGTCGTCTTCGGCTCCACGCGCTCCTCCAACTCCTGCTCCACCTCATGCTCATCATCATCATCTTCCTCCATCTCCTCTGCGCTCCGCTTCTTCGCTTTCCCTTTTCCCTTCCCCTTCCCCTTGATCGGAGTTTTGCTTGACGCCTTCTCCTTCTCTTTCTCTGCGCTCGCTTGGGCCCGTCGACGCGTTTCCTCCATCTTTTGCGACTCGGCAAGGCGCGTTGCGAGGATCTGGGAGTAGGTCATACTCTTGCTGAGAAGGAAATCCAGGCGCTTCAACTTGGCTTGCATTTCCTGGAGTGAGCGAGCAGAATAATTATGTTCATGCGTCAAAGGTTACGATTGTGTGGAGTAGGGTGGCATGATGATGCAGAACAGAAACAAGATGCATGTCAGTGTTCAGCGGTTCAAAGCGGTAAACGTCATCGGGGCGTCGATGGAATGCACAAATTGGACGTACCTCTTCACTCGGCGCGTTCGCTCCGCCCTGCTCACGAGCCTTGGACGCGAGGCCCAACCTGCTAGCACCCGTACTGCTAGCAGGCCCAAGGGACGTAGCTCTCGTCTCAGCCTCCGTCTCCTGGTCATAGTCGACTGGCACCAGTGTTGAAGCGCGAGTCCCTGAGCCAGAAGGCGACGAAGACATATCAGATTCCGAGGGTTGGTTGTATCACACTGCTTTTGCGCGTTTTTGGATTGACAAAACGACTTGAGGCCGTGAACTTCGGTGCGCGCGTCGGGAAAGATAAGAAATATGTCGCAATTAGGTGTTTGCGGGGAGAGCGCGACAAGTGGGTTAAAGAACGAGGGTGGATGAGAGGGTGGTTTGTGTTTCAGGTTGAAGCGGGGCTGCAGTCGCTGAGTCACGGTATCAACAAAGACAAATAACGCGTTGGATCGGAGCCTCAAAACCTCGATTAGCGCGTCGCTCCAACGGGAAACGACGTGAGCATGAGATCACCATCCGAAGCGCTATATCCTAGTTCAGACATACAAGCCCTTTTGAAGTGCATATTTCATACGGGCTCATCAAGCTTCCAATATAAATTTCCTTGCTCTCGGCACAAGGCTATTTTGTCCAACTTGTTCACACGGTGGACAATCACAACGAGGAAAAGTGCGCGCAGGATCTATCATAACAGCACGAGAGTGCCAGTACCGTACAATAACATCAGGAGCGTATCGTTGTCGTAGTTCAGAGAGAAAGGAAATGCGATTTGATACAGAGGCAGGAATCGAGTCAAGGAATAGAGGACAGGAAAAGACAGGCTGAGCACCGGGAAAGGTATAATGAAAAAGAGGGACCAACAAGGGAGGAAGCGGTCGGCGCGCACGGAAAAGCGAGGGGACAGGAAGCAATGCGGGTACACCAGAAAGAGAAGGCGAGGGACAACTACTATTGCAACAACGAAACACAATGCAGAAAACCAGGGGATAGTCGTACAACAACAATTTAATCTTTTCACTTCTTTCAAAACAGGATGCGGAAGGGGAGGAGATGATGAACCCATGCCGACGGACCGAACGCTCGCCGTGCGACGCAGATAGCAGGGGTTGAAACCCGCTTACTTCTTCTTGGCAGCCTTCTCCGCAGCCTTGGTGACTAGAGAGAGAAGAAGAACGACGTGAGTAAATGAGAAAGTGGTATAAGAGATCAGTGAACTAACCCTTGCCACCTTTGCCATCAGTCTTCTCAACCGACTTGATGACACCGACGGCAACGGTTTGCCTCATGTCACGGACGGCGAAACGACCAAGAGGGGGGTACTCGTTGTAGCTCTCCACACACATTGGCTTGGAAGGAACGAGCTTGACGATAGCGGCATCACCAGACTTGACGAACTTGGGGGAGGCCTCCATGACCTTACCCGTTCGGCGATCGATCTTCTCGATGAGCTCGGAGAACTTGCAGGCAATGTGGGCAGTGTGGCAATCGAGGACGGGGGTGTAACCAGCACCGATCTGGCCGGGGTGGTTGAGGACGATGACCTGGGCGTTGAAGGAAGCAGCCTCCTTAGCGGGGTCGTTCTTAGAGTCAGAGCAGACGTTGCCACGGCGGATATCCTTGACGGAGACGTTCCTGGAAAGTGAGGGAAAGGAATCGTCAGCACACTTGATGGCAACGGTAAAGAATAAAATAAGAAAAACCTACTTGACGTTGAAGCCGACGTTGTCACCTGGGACACCCTGCTCGAGCTGCTCGTGGTGCATTTCGACGGACTTGACTTCGGTGGTGACGTTGGTGGGGGCGAAAGCGACGATCATACCAGCCTTGATGATACCAGTCTCAACACGACCGACGGGGACTGTGCCGATACCACCGATCTTGTACACATCCTGGAGGGGAAGACGGAGGGGCTTGTCGGTGGGACGAGTGGGGGGCTCAATGGCATCAATGGCATCGAGCAGGGTCTTGCCCTTGACGACACCACCCTTGACCTCCTTGGTCCAGCCCTTGTACCACGGCATGCTATTCGATGGTGCATTGATGAGGGCGAGAGAAGCGAGATGAATGAAGTCAGAAAGTGGGGTCGACGGCCAAGAAATATAAACACGTGACATACTTGACGGACTCCTCGAGCATGTTGTCACCGTGCCAGCCAGAGATGGGGACGAAGGCGACCTGCTTGGGGTTGAAGCCGACCTTCTTGATGAAGCCGCTGGTCTCCTTGATGATTTCGTTGAAGCGATCCTCAGACCACTACGGAAAAGCGAAGAATAAAACAAGGAGTGTGAGATCGAGCGTCAGAATGACTGATGACAGTGTCCAACAAACCTTGGTGGTGTCCATCTTGTTGACGGCGACGATGAGCTGACGGACACCGAGGGTGAAGGCGAGGAGAGCGTGCTCGCGGGTCTGGCCATCCTTGGAGATACCAGCCTCGAACTCACCAGTACCACCGGCAATGATGAGAATGGCACAATCAGCCTGGGAGGTACCAGTGATCATGTTCTTGATGAAGTCACGGTGGCCAGGGGCATCGATGACCTGGGAAGGCGGGAAACAGAGTGGGATTAGCGTGGTGATTATCGATCAAAAGGATCGATGGCAGTGATGACTTACGGTAACCTCGTACTTGGGGGTCTCGAACTTCCAGAGAGCGATATCGATGGTGATACCACGCTCACGCTCGGCCTTCAGCTTGTCGAGCACCCATGCTAGAGGGGAAGGAGGATCAGATCAGCGATCGGATTGGATCGACACGAGTGGCGATGAAAAAAAAAATCGAGTCAACTTACCGTACTTGAAGGACGACTTGCCGAGTTCGGCAGCTTCCTTCTCGAACTTCTCGATAGTACGCTTATCGATACCACCGCACTTGTAGATCAAGTGACCAGTGGTGGTGGACTTGCCGGAATCGACGTGGCCGATAACTGGGTAGCGATGATGTGATGAAGGATCAGCCAACCAGGGAAGAAAAAATCGCGGAAAAGGCGCAAAACGACTTACCGACGACGTTTACGTGAAGCTTATCTTTACCCATAGCGGTCTATGATATTTTTTTAGGTGATGAGAGCTGGTGGAAGGGACAGAAGAGATGCTCGTCAGTTGTGATGTTTGATTCGATCGATCGCATCGATGCCAGCGAGCACGTATGCGCTGGAATGCGATCGCAGAGGATCGCAGGCCATCGGTGCTTGCGCGGGGGAGCGCTCGCTGCTGTCTTGCGCAAGGGGGAGGACTGTAAAAAGGCACTCACGGGGGGATATGTGGCAGGAGGGAGGAAGAAAAAAAGTGGGTGTGACGGAACGTCACTTATATATAGCTGAAAAAATCCTTGTCCCCCCCTCCCCCGGTTCATCGGTGTAGTAGCGATGATTAAGCGATACATATTCCGTTCAAAAACGGAACTTCTTCAGTAAATTTTCTTTCTATTAATCTATGCGCATTTTTTCTTAATGGCGTCGTAAGCGTACACACAATCGACATGCCAAGGTTGAATGCCTCCGATCGGAAGCTTGTAAATCGATTTACACTTCAAAAAATACATGGAGAAAATCTCTAGGGGTGCTACAATAGTTTTTTTACACTCTCTTGGCTTTGCTCTATACGTTTTGAGAGACGACAATCGGACCTCATCGAAGGGTATACAACCACCAATACAAAGCTCCAAACACCCGTGCACGTGACCGTCAACGGGGTGCCAGTGGGTCGTCGCTGACCGCCACTGTCAAACCCCGTGTTTGTTGCGGACCATCTGGTTGCTGAGATACATATCTCAGCATCTTAACAGCTTGGACAGCCACTTTTGTACGAATTTGCTTCCCCCTTTCTGTATCTTCCCTCCGACACCACCCGCGGGATCGCTCGCTCATTCACATCCCCTCGCTCCCACCTCGGCTTTGATTCTCAGCGTTTGACCGCCACGAAAAACCTCCCACACAAACCAGACGAATTGCAACAAAGCTCGCCCCGACCCCATCTCTGCTTGTCACCCACCATAATAAAAACAGTCTGCTTGTGCACTGTGCTCTTCTCCTCTGCGTGAGCGATCGAGCACGACCCAACTATTTTCGGCCGTGGATTCAATGCCTATAAGTGTTCAGACACCTCCCTTCCAACTCTCTCTGGATCCGAGGTCTACTTCTGATGAGCAGAAAGGTGGTCGCCGCTCGCTATCAAGATCCCGGTCATCCTCTTCGGCTTCTGGAGAATATAATGGTGACGACGACGATGACGACGAAAAGCCTCCGCCAGGCGCCTTTTCTGCCCCCCGTAAACCTGCCCTTGTGCGTTATCAACCTGCACAACATGCAGGGCCCAGTGTCGCTCACGTTATCTTTTCGGCCCTTTAGGAGCGATCAATAGGCAGTTTGGGGTCCTCATGGGGCATTTCGGGCGTCGGCATGGGTTTTAATTCAAGCTGGAATACCGCAGACTCGGACTCGGAATCAGACGAGCATGATGGTGATGGCGAGGAGGAGACCCGTGACGAAGTTGATGGCGACGATGATGATACTGCTCGGGACGCGCTTCACCAGCTCCGACTGAATACACACCTCAACTCGCAATCTATTTTTGACTCGACTTCAAACGCCTTCACCACCTCGTCGCCAATGCCACTCTCCGCTGTGTCAGGCGATGATACTGGCGCCAGCAGTAGCGGCGGCGGTATGGTCTTTCTTGGTAGGAGCACTGGTGCCTTGGCGCTCGGTGCTGCCGCCTCCGGCCCGAGGACGAACTATATGGTCAGTTCATGATCGGCCCATTTCCAACGAAATTCCAGCTCAATTGACCCCACATTATTCCGCGATTATGCGAAAACCCTCCACAGTCGCCTCATGGCTTTGTGCAGCATACATCGAGTCAGCTCGGCAGCGCCCCTGCGCCCACCCCGCACCCTGACAACCAACAGGAACAACATGCCGCTGACAACAGGCACTCGCTTGTTCAGCATCCTCGCCCCTCACCATCGTCTCCTTTGCCTGCTGCTGCTCAGCCTCCTCCCATCACCACCAACCTTCCCCGAGCGCAAACACTTCCTACCCCAACATACCCATATTCTTATTCCAAATCGGCCCCAGCGACGCGGAGAAACTCCCCGATCAACCTAATCAACACTCTTCACGCCTTCCGAGCCTCGGCAGCAGGGTCTTCTTCCCAATCACCTGCCACCTCCCGCTCGTCCGGTGTTCAAGGCGATTCCGGGTCTCCGGATTCCTACTACCACCCTTCATCCTTCTCCCGATCTCAAGCCCATCACAATCCAAATTTTGCCATATCGCCGATCACCCCTGACGCTGGCCCTAGTTCGCGTCCTCCCTTACCTGTCAGGTCAACGTCGTCCGCAAGCTTTCTCACCCAAAGCACTCCACGCGTGAGGAGTAGGCGGAGGAACGCGTCTGGCAATCGGATCTCGCTCGTCGCTGGGAGAAGGGTTCCACTACCTTTTGATCCTACCATCCCGATCGATCCACTGCCTCCGCTGATCGTGCGCAATTCATCAGAGTCTGGAACAAGTCAGGCTATAGTCGACACCAGCACTGCCGCTCCCGCCACTCAAACTCAACCAGAGGCGCCGTTCGTAACATCAGCGGACCCAACAAGCAGCCCTTCAACATCCCCACGCATGCCGATCATTGCACCCTTGTTGCATCCCCCCGAAGCCCCGCCGTCACGCATCCCCTCTTCAACTTGCGTCGCCGCTCCTAATCTCAACAACCAGCACTCGTTGGCTTATGGTAGCACCATTGCGTCGACATCAGCTAACACAAGTGCAAATGTGACACGTACGCCAAGCGCGTCATCTCTTGTCCGTAGTCCTTCGGGTCCCTCAGCCGAGGCAGGAGGTTCCACTTCCGCTGCAACTGATGAGATCAATGCGAATGTGGCTGGGAGCGTACCGCTTGGGCTATCACGCTCTACCTCATCATCCAAATCGAAACTTAGCCGTAAGAAGAGTCGCTCAAAGGAGAAAGATGCGGCGGCTACTGTGGGTGCTCGAACTGTTGATGACTTCGTGATTATTGGGGAAGCGGGCAGGGGCGCGTATGGACTGGTGAAACGCGTAAAGGAGAAGATGCCTGATGGGACTCTGGGAGTGAGTGCCTTGTTATTCCTTCTATCGACGAGGGATTGTGAAACTTAAGAGCCGCTGGTCTGACTAACTGACTCCTCCGCAGCCCTTGTTGATCATGAAGCAAGTGATCAAATCCCGCATCCTCGCCGACTGCTGGAAGAAGCACGTCAGCTATGGGACAATCCCGATCGAGATCCACGTGATGGCTGCACTCTCCTCGAGCGAATACGTCCTACCTCCCTCGCGACCTTGGGATCCTTTACGGTTCGATTACTGGGCAAAGGGCGAGATGTGCTCTACTCCGGCTGCCGACGCGACTGAGATGCCAATGCCAATGCTCGACTCGTTAGGCCGCGTTTTGGGACATGGGTCCAGAGCCTCGAGTATCGCCTCGACAGCAGAAGGTGGACGCGGGTCCATTTCCTCTTTACCTTCATCCGATGAAGGCACTGGGTCGACGTCTACCAGCACTGCTACCGCTACCACCTTTACACCATCTCACTCGTATTCTTCCTCCATTTCCACCTCAACACCGAGCAAGCCGCCTCCATATGTTACCAATCGTGAACATTACAAGCTCGACCTCAACCAGCCAGGTATCGGGTTCTTCCAAGCTCCACCCAAGGATGGAGAGCCAGCACCATCTGGTCCCTGGCAGTGGCGTGCTGGAGCGATCCACCACGGCCATCCAAGCATCATCCCACTCTTAGAGTTCTTCGAGGACGCGCATTTCTACTATCTCATCCTCCCCGCTGCGACACCGTCGTTCCCGCGCGCACCACACTTCCCACATATCGATCTCCCAAGCTCCCATCCTTCATTGAGTTCTGGGATGCCCTCATTGGCTGGGTCGCCAGAGAAGAAGTTCCCGAGTGACCTCTTTGATCTCGTCGAACGCTTCCCGTACGGACTTCCCCCGCCACTTATCAGGACCTACCTTGGTCAGATTGCGGATGGCCTTGCGTTCTTACATGCCAGGGGAATATGCCATAGAGATATCAAAGATGAGAATGTTGTCCTAGCGGAGGATGGAAGGTGTTGGTTGATCGATTTCGGGAGCAGCGGGGTTGTGAGGAAGGAGGGTTGGGATTCCTTCAGCGGAACGTGAGTACAGTCTCCAGTTTGTCATAAACCCGACGCTAACTTGATATTGTGTGAATTGTTTCTCTGGTTGAATAGGCTGGACTATGCAGGGCCTGAGATCTTGCGCGGTGAGACGTACAAAGGCCCACCGCAAGATGTCTGGGCCTTTGGCATTGTTTCATACGTCCTGGTTGTGGGTGAATGCCCCTTCTCATCTGCCGCCGAAGCAGCCATCGGACTAGCGCCAGGTTCGAAGGCCCTCGAGGCTCTTGAAGAACGTTGTGGACGACCAGCTTTCTTAACCCCCAGACCTCCATCCATCGAAATAGATGTGAATCCTCCTGTCCTGTTCCCTGCGCCTAGTCCGCTTTCTTCTTCTTCCCCTGGCACGCCTCCAACAGTCGCTCCTCCCCAGCCTCCGAAACCAAGTGTGACAGAACTTGACTTCTCCGACTTTTTCGGTGGCCCCGCCCCCGTCGCTCCCCCTGTGTACGATGCTGAACGGGAGCAAGCGCGGATGGAGGAGGGCCGTGAGCTTGATGGTGGTGGAAGGCTGGGTGATGCGATGGCGCTCATCCGAGCATGCTTGCAGCTAGATACAGCCCAGCGGCCGACGTTTGAGGAGGTGCTGAGATGTCGGTACTTGAGTGGAGCCGAAGGCTGGGTTGAATTAGAGGAGATTCATCCTCCGTCTCAGTCACCCCTTACGACCATGAACTAAGCTCATTGACGTGTGCACTAGATGCTACTCATGCATCCAAGACGCCAGGATAGTGGCAACCCAAAGCTGGTTCAGCTACCTGCGTCTTTCTTGTATTGACTGGATTCGGATTTCGTATCACCGTTTCTGATCTCCCTCTCTTCATCCCTGCCTTGTTGCTCAGCAGTAGTGTACAAATAGACATATTTCGCGTGAGCTTGTATGAGCTCACCACAGTATAGTTTGGTATAGTAAAACCCTTGCATATCTGTAGCTCTAGAGCCACGATTATCACAATAATCTATCACTTCTTCACTTTTGAGTGGTTGGTTCTCGGAACTGTCAGAGTGCAACTCGTCCGGCTTTGGTTTTGCTTGAATGGCCGGAAATTGAACTCGTGATCGACCCCCGCCAAGTCGGTGCCTGCAACTTTGCACTCCGGTTAGTTACCTATCGACGACGCTCAACCCCTTGAGTATAATCTCGCCACCCTCTACTGACGATTCCAAGGATTTGGGCCGCATACAATCTTTGAAGCCAACATCTGCTTACGCGGTCTTGGGCCTGGACGATGGCGTCACACTCAACCAACACCACTGGTTCAGAAAACCCCCTATCATCTCCTATGCCTGCAGAATCTCCTGATGCTGTTGAATACAAACTGTTGTGGGCCCCTCCATCTCCAGGATCTACTCGAACCCATGCATTCATGAAGAAAGTCAATGTTGAGTTCTTCTCCGCAGATGGACAGAACAAACAGCTAGAGAATTATGAGGACCTCTGGAACTGGTCTGTCGGCTCCATCAAAGGACCGCCTGCCCAAAAAGGAGAATCGATGCAGCAGTTTTGGAACATGGTGTGGGATGAAGCGGGCCTCATAGGAGAGAAAGGCTTCTCAAAGGGAGAACCACTTTCGGTAAGCACTATCTTCTACTCTCTAGAAATCTCCAATTATCCCACCCTCCTATTGTTGCTCATATCGTATGCAGGAGTCTGTCGTGGACACAACACAGCCGATGGAATCCGCCCCTGCTTGGTTTCCAAAGGCAAAGATCAACTGGGCCGAGAATATGCTCAAGTGTCGGCAGGACGATAAGATCGCAATGATCCAAGCTAGTGAGGCCAGCCTTTTGACTCTTGACATGAATAAGAAGTGTAAACCTTACCTCCCTTCCAGCCGAACCAACCCCAGAAAACCCTTCTCCGGCACACAAGACCATCACCTATGCTTCTTTGTACACTGCTGTCGCCCATACAGTTCAGGCCCTTCTTGAGCTCGGCATCTCTCCAGGCGATCGTGTTGCGTCATATTCGTCCAACTGCATCGTGAGCACTATTTCTCTTCGGTTATTCTATCATGTGCAGCATTTTGCCCCAGGAGTTGAATCAACCAGTCTACTCTATTAGGAAAATGTGGTAGCTACCCTTGCTGCTACCGCCGTTGGGGCGATCTGGGTCTCAGCAGCTGCTGACTTTGGGCCGTTCGGGGTTATCGAGCGATTGGAGCAAGTTCGCCCGCGCGTCTTATTCAGTATCGATTCCATGGTGTGAGTGACTTTTATCCATACGGAAAATGGCTCCAGCCCTTGTGCGAGCATTACCATTGAGCTGATACCACCTGCATACCATAGGTATAATGCTAAAAAGCATGATCACATCCCTAAGCTACGACAAGTCATTTCAGGGCTGGATAAACTGGGCCTTGCTCCCGAAAAAGTTGTTATCATTTCCCTCGATTCGCAGAATGTTGAACCCACAGGATGGGACGCTTCGTGGATATCCTGGAAGGATTTCCTTGCACGTGGAGCAGCGAGGATAGCAAGCGAGCCAGGGAGAGCCGAGATACCCTTCTACCGAGGAAGCTTCGATCATCCATTATGGATTCTATTTAGCTCTGGGACTACAGGTTGGTGCCAATTCTTTTGCGAAACCAGCCCGTGGTAGACTTGACAATTTGTGGTTTTGTTTAGGAAAACCCAAGCCAATTGTCCATCGTGCGGGTGGGATGCTGATACAGCTTGCCAAGGAGCTCGTTATCTGTGGAGACTTCGTCCCCGATGATGTTTTCTTTTATTACACTACCACGGGTAAGAAATTCCTGCACATTGTCTTCACCCTCGTCTATCCCTGATTGCGGTTATGGCCATTGTTTCAGGCTGGATGATGTGGAACTACTTGGTCTCTGGACTACAAATCGGGATGACCTTAGTGCTGTATGATGGTAGCCCCTTAAAGGACCCTTCACTTCTGTGGAAGCTAACAGACGAGTTGAAGATCACTGTCTTTGGCACCAGGTACGAGTCTGTGTGCACCCTCGGTCTGCTGCCTCTGATATCTTGATGCCTCGAATATACAGTGCGAAGTACCTCGAGCAGTTGGCGGTACGCATCTTTCCCCGCTGGTTTAGGGTCGGCGTTTGACTGATCTAATGAAATATTATTATGCAGAAAGGATACGAACCCCTAAAGCATCACTCCCTAGCCTCTCTCCGAATGGTACTCTCTACGGGTTCTCCACTCGCCCCAGTCCAATTTGAGTACGTCTATAGTAGCATCTCTCCCAATGTTACGCTTGGTTCGATCACCGGTGAGTTGAGATGAGTTTCATGGCTTGATTAGCATTCAATATTAAGCGTTCTTGGCTGAACAGGAGGGACCGACATCTGTTCCCTCTTCGCTGGGATGAACACTTCCCTTCCTGTCTACCGGGGCGAGATCCAATGCCGCATGCTCGGAATGTCCATCAAAGCATGCTCTGAGGATGGCAAGACGTTGCTTCCGGCCGGGACGCAAGGCGAGCTTGTCTGCGATCAACACTTCCCCTGTCAGCCCCTCGGCTTCTGGCCCCTTGAGGGATACGGGAACGCAGAGGACGTGACAAAAGCACGGAAGCGTTACTATTCGAGCTACTACGAGACTGTACAGGGGGTCTGGTGTAAGTAACTATTTTTGTCTTATGTGCTCTAAACCCCTAGGGGTCGTTGATTTGGCGACGGAAAACCGACACTATCACTTCTGTCCCTCGGTTTATCAGACCATGGAGATCATGTATGCATCACAGAATCCAAAATGCAAAACGGCGGAGGCGTCATCATGCTTGGGAGGAGCGACGGAGTTCTGTGAGTACATCTTTAGGTCCTTGATCGTGATTATCCTCCACCCCCTTTTTTCTCAGCTTCGATCGCTCTGATACCCATACCAACGAGTCGCGATTAATCTAGAAATCCAGGGGGTATCCGATTTGGCTCGGCAGAGATCTACCAAGTCATCGATCTTTGCTTCTCCCCAACTACCGCAGCCTCACCCGACCTGATCGTCACGGACGCTCTTGTTGTTGGTCAACCGATCAACAACGGGACTGACGAGCGGGTAATATTATTCTTGCGACTACCAGAAGGGGCGTCCTTGCATGATGCGCTCGTCAAGGCTGTGAAGAGCGAAATCCGCACTAGAAGGAGCCCTAGACATGTTCCAGCAAAGGTGAGCTAATTCATTATCTAGCTGTGATGACACCAATACGTTCTCAAAACTCTATATGCAGATATTACAAGTCAAGGATGTTCCGCATACATTGAATGGGAAGCCCGTTGAGGTGCCAGTTAAGAAGGTTTGAACATTCAACTCTCTGAGACTTGTCCCTGATTCCGATGCGCTGATCTCGCGTGCTACTACAGCTGATATCTGGAGCCCCCAAATCAGGGATAAACGCCAGCACCTTGCGCAACCCAGAATGTCTCGACGAGTACGAGGCGCTGGGGAAGAGTCTGCGCGAGGAGCTTGTGTAGGTTGGATGCATTGAAATAAAGCGGGGTGGTGTTTGTCCGAGGGTTCATGAACATTGTATTATAGTCACAGGCAGATAAGAAGCTTCGCTGTAACGACATGTAAACAAGTACAACAAGAAAGCGTTCGTGGGTCGAGCCGATCAACCGTTCAATGTAGCTATAGTCCGGTCCGGGGGTTCGTTAAGCCGTAGGGGGAAGAGACAAGATACAGAAAGTGTTCAGAGGGAAAAGAGAGAGAGGTGGCGGAGTTCGTAAACGAGATGGGGCTCAGGTGGTGATAAGTGAGAAACTGGACTGCGATTAGGTGAAATAATGCAATTTCCTGATTGGTGATGAAAGAAAGGAGAAATAAAGGTTAGTCATGACTTATGAAGCTCGTAGCGCGCATCAAGATAAAGGTTATGAAAGAGAGTCAAAGGATGTTGGAACGGTGGTGCATGGAAGAGAGTTGGACCGCCAGGTGGATAGCAATGATTGAGTGAGTCAGGAGTTAACTTCCGACTCACGCAGGAGTGCATATAACGGGATGGGAAAGGGATGGTTAAGTCTGCTTGACGGGTGAACCATATCATTTATGGTGGGGCTTGGGGGATTTCGATTTAGGAGATGTGGTGTTGGATTTGGGGCTGGAAGTCTTTGGAGCTGGAGAGAACGAGCGACGGCGGGACTTGCTGGGCGGCGAGCCTGCGGCGATTCGTGTGAGCTGCGTGCCTCTAACATCGCAGTCCATTGGAGCGGTCTCGCCACACTTCATGTGCACACTGCATTGCATTGAGGGCATATCAGTCAACATCGCAGCATGAAGGGCACGGAAAGATAAATACTCACGTCAGATTACAATCATCGCACTCCAAGCAAGGTTTCCATCCCAGCCGCTTTGAGCACAGGTCACACTTTGCGCCAGTTCCTAACGCACTGCCGAAGAACATGTCAATCGGACTCCAAGTCCCCGACCTCACAAGCGAGAAGCGATGCACGCGAGGGGACGACGTTGAAGGAGCGGACTCGAAGCTCACAGAGGGCCCAATGCGTCTTGAGGGCTCTCCTTGAGCCTGGGCAAGGGTTAACGGGGCTGTGGGCGGTGTGCGCGGGGTAACAGAAATTGGGGGGAGGTGGGCACCGTTCTTCTTGGGCGTGCTAGGTGCCGAAGCTTGTTCTGTAAGTGCGGTAGGACTTTTTGCGGGTGACGTGTTTGTGGGAGGCGTGGAAGTATTAGCTAGGGCAAGAACAGGTGGGGGTGCTGAGGCAGATTCAGTAGGAGGGGATGTGGAGGCAGGCTCGGCTCGGGTTGGTTGCTCAGGGAAGGTCGAAGGAGTATGTGCGGTAAAGTATGACTCTCCTCCAGCGCCAGCTGTCGGCTCGTCAATATCCATCGGGACTGGAGTCTCTGAGGCAACGGTAGCGTTAGGCTCGCGCTGATGATGTCCTTTAGGCGCTGAAGCGTCTGCGATCGGCAATTCTTCTTGTGAGGCTGGCTGAGTGACAGGGGTCTGGCGTATCGTAAGGGCAGAGGAAGCGTTTGAGGAAGCTGCATCATCATCGGCAGGCTCAGGGCCAAGGAGGGGAACGCGCGCAATGAGAGACTCTGTGCTCGCGTCCATCGGCATATCTGTGGGATATCGTTAAAATATGACCTTTCCAGATCGAGTAGATTGAACTCACTAGCATGAGAGTTAGTCGATATCCGTGAAGCTGAACCCTTCGGTAGTATTTTATCTGCATACTCCTTCATCCATCCCGTGAGTCTCCACGACATCTCGCTATCAGCCACAGTCGGTGGAGGGAGAGGCTCCTCTGGAATCGTTACACCGTTAAGAGCGAGGATGGCTTCAAGCTCTTCATCTTCTTCATCCTCCGAGGGGTACTCAGCGTGTTGCTCCGGCGAGGGCACAGGAGTATCAACCATGCCCTTCAAGCGAATGGGACCCGTACCACCAGGGGGAGGGACCATGCCGGTGGAAAGGTATTGGGGCGGCTCGTCCTTCGGTGCTTCAGGGATCTGTCTTGGAACTTGCACCCCCATACCAAAGCTTGGGATACGCTTGTTAGCCGGACGGGCCGGAACGCCAGCAGGATTGGCATTCCCGTGGACGAGGGCTCTAAGATCGAGCTTCTTACCCCTTGTCCCTAAAAATTTGATAGATCCAACATTACCATCCGCTTTAGCATCAGAAGCCTGAATGAACTCCGCTTCGATGTCTTGGAGACGACGGAGGACTTCGACCATGCTCGGTCGCTGGGACCGGTCTGTCGCACAGCAGGCAATGGCAAGATCGACAAAAGCCAGAGGGGCATCGGGATCGACCAGTCTTTGTACCTCCGCTGGATCGAGCGCATAATAAGGGGCAATGCGCTGAATGATCGAAGATGGTAGAAACAGATACATATTTAGAATTAAGGTATGCAGGACGCTGGATGATCAGCTCACCTTGAATGTGTCATCATCGGCCAACTTGCGGGCGGCAAGCTCACAAAAGATTATTCCCAGAGAATATACATCCGTCTCCAATCCAAACGCTTCACCAACCAGTATCTCCGGGCTCATGTACGAGTCCGTTCCACAGAACGTGAGCCGCCGCGTCTCCTCGACTGTTTGAGCCGCGATTCTGGCAAACCCGAAGTCGGTGACCTTGACGCGTCCATTTGCCGTGATGAGAAGGTTTTCCGGTTTCAGGTCCCGATGAATACATTGCCGCGCGTGAAGGTATGACATAGCGCGGACGATATCGACAGCAAAAGATAGGCGAAGGCGCCAAGGAAGAGGCTTTTTCTTGTCATAGATGTATTGGCGCAGGTTTCCTGTAGGTTCAAACAGTCGTTTCATAAACAGGGGAGAACATTGGTAAGTCGCCGGAGTTGAATGCTTACCATTCTCAATGAATTCGGAAATAATAAATATGCGATTATCTGGCTGTGGGGCTCGGGATAAAGCGATGTATAACACGACATTTGGGTGTCGCGCCTCCCTATTTACAAATGGGTTCAATAGGAGTCTGAGAGTCGTGACCAAGAGAGTTCCGCATACCTCATCAACCTCCATTCGCGATCGAAGTATTTCGACACGTCGTAATCGTCAGATGGAAGTACCTCTTTGATTGCTACATCAATCCCGAGGTATGTTGCTGGACACAATCAAACGAGGCATGCGGCGTCAGAATCGGGCCCCGTGCAGCTGAAACTTCAAGCGCGATCGTGCGCGGCGTACCCTTATAAACGTTTCCGAAAGACCCTGATCCTAACTTCTTCCATTTTCCTTGAATGTCCTGTGGGATGACCGGTTTGTAGGTCGCGCTCAGACAAGGAGGTATGCCGGCTGCATTTGGGGGACGGTCTCACCTCAAAAGGAATGACGTCGAATTCTACCGCCCCCATCTTCATCCCGGGTCACAGCGAAGGTCCCTTTGGCGATGATATTTGTGTGAATTGATAGCGTCTTGGTAGTTGTAATGGTTGAGACTTGAGGGAACGTGGGGGTTTAGGAGCGATTTGTTTGGCCACACCAAATAAAACCTAGCCTTGCCCCTTATTGACATTGACTTCGAACCTTTGACTGTTGACAGGACTCTGGGCATCTCGTACGTCATAGGAATTAAAGAGGGTCACATTGGCTGTCCGGATCCCAACATCGGATCAGGAGGGTAGCCCAGTATCGTCACTCCCATCACCGTTGTATGCTCTGCAGTAGATCGTCGAAGAGAACACTATTGGAAGCCCACGCTAAATTCTCGATAATGCCATGAGGCTGCTTTGTTAGAATAAATAGCAATGTGATCGTAAGACTCATCCGAGCGCTCCATATGCGGTGACTGACACGTTTCATCTCCAATTTCTGAACAATGTCGCTGGCATGCCTTCGGCTATCACCTTTCCATGAGCGCTGCTACTGTCTGATCATTACCAATATTGACTTGTCTTGAAGACCACGCTTGTTGTTATGCCAAGCAAGATGGTTTCATTTGAGAGGACCTGTCACTGGCACCCGCTGTCTCGAGCGTGTGGGGGATACTCTGAGAATTTTGATTGATTAAACGTTCTTGGCGTATTCGAGGGTCGAATCCTCTTAGTCGAAGCCACCCTCCGCTCATAAGATCCTCCCGATTCACTCCTCAATCAATTACTGATGGTCCCCTTTCGCGTATGAGCCATAACACATGGACTGACTCGGATGAAGCACCGATCCTAAACATTAATGCCGCCTCGTCGGCCAAAAGAGGCTCGCTGGTCTGGCGGCGAAAAGCTGATCTGACTGCTTATAAAGGGAGTTACGCATTCAGCTTTGGACCAGGAGTCAGCTTTAGTTCCCCTCTCTCAGTTCAATCCCGTAGCCGGTTCTCGATCGCTCATCAACATCCATCATGGTCTCTGCCAAAACCGCCCTCGTCCTTGCCTCCGCTGTGGTTGCTGTTAGCGCTAGCCACAAGTTCACTCTTGTGAACAAATGCAGTGGCACCAAGAGCATTTCCATGTGAGATATATGTGTCCTATTCATCAACTCGGGCGCTCATTGCTCACGATTGGTTGGATTATGTAGTGACAACTGGTCTGGCACTGCGTACACTGGAGCCCAGCCCCCAGACTTGGCTTCTGGGGCCTCATGGAGCACTACTATTCCCAACGGGTGGGATGGTCGTCTCTGCGATCATCGCAACTGCTGGGGCTCGTTCTCAATGAGCGAGTTCAACTTGGATGCCAGCGGACTTTGTGAGTAGTTGCAAACAGCTCGAGGAATGCGGCCGTATATTGATGAACTAACTCTCCTCCAGCTTACTATGACATTTCGAACATTGAGGGGTTCTCTGTTGGTCAAAAGATCGTTGCTGCCGGTGGTGACACTCAGGAGTGCAAGGCTGCTTCGTGCCCCTGCACCTCCGCATACGGCGTCGGCAGTAAGTCCTCAGTCTCAGATATTTAACGTTCTTCTGTTAATGCTCTCGTGGAACATTTTCTAGACACTGCCGGTACTTGCGCCGGCTCCAGCACTCCCGATAGGGCCGTTCGTGCCACTGGCACTGCCAATGCGGCGTTCACCATCACCTACTGCCCTGCATGATACCCATTCTGTGCAATGAATATCTGTCATTCATAGATTGATTCGTACTGGATTTTATTGCGTTTTTCTCATATTGATTGATGTCGTGCCCGAAGATGAAGAGAGTGAATTTGAACTTTGTGACGCGTCCGCAAAGGGATCAGTAGTACTAGTGCCATATGACAATGCTGCTTATCTGCGATAACTGGCATTTTTAGCCAGCCAGAAACTGTCAGCACATTTAGACCACACATTCCCCCAATGATCAGAGAGATTTTCCCCAGTCGCTCGGTGTTAAGCCTCAGCGCGTTATCAATACTATACTTCTGGTCTGGGCGCGGCACTACTTGAAGTGTACATATCAAATCCCAACCCAAAGCAGATGTTGATAGATATAATCAGTGCAACGAGGAATGGTGGTTAGGATATAAAACAAGGGCGAATGGGAAAGGAGGCAAATTGGACGATGAGCAAAGAGGTCAAAAGCAAGAGTACAAAAAAAAATCACAAGAGAGAGGACCAGGATAAGAACGGGCGTTGGGGACTTATGTGTGTCGCTCGTAGCGTGCGATCAACATTGCGTGATCCTACCGACGATTGGAAACAGAGTCAGACAATGCAGTTCCTCAACAGGCCGAATATAAGACTCAGAGATTTTTTTAAAAATGAAACTCAACTCGTTCGTAAGGTTCTAGGGTGAGTTGCTCGAGAGGCTTGAACATCTCGCTTTGCAGCTTTTTCACCTCAGATGCAAAGACGGCTTCAGCGGGTGCGGTAGAGTCAATGCAGTTGGCTTTGATGGAGATGACGACGTGCCCGCCGTTTTTCAGGAAGTTGTGAGCATTGAGGGCAACAATACGAGATTGATCAGGCTGGGCAACATCGGCGAAGATAACATCGACAATGCTAAGGAGCATGCGGTATTTATTCGGGTAGCGAGCATCTTCCACAATTGCTGCGATGGGAGGACATATCAGTACACTGTAGCTTCACAGCAACAAAATCACAGAACGGCTTACGGATGACGTTTGTTCGCTTTTTAGCCATGCCGACAAGGTCTCGCCCTGATCGTGGCGAGAATTCGACTGCATAAACAACTCCGGTCTACAAGGGTCAGTCCAAATAATCAGTCTCAGCCTCGCGCGAGCGAGTTTGGGTACTCACGGGTCCAACAACATCTGCGACATGGCTAACACTGGTCCCACTGGCAGCACCGAGGTATAGGACTTTGGCACCAGGCTTGATGAAGATCTCATCGAGACCACCAAGAATACCAGCTGCCAATTTGCTCCTGAAAGGATTCCAGACACGATACTCGGTCTTCTGCTTCTCTCCTGATTCGTCTGGTGCACTTTCTACGGATATCCTCTTCTCGCCGTAGACAGCCTCCCCAGGAACAAGGTTTTTAGTGACCAGGAGATGCTCTTTGCCCTTGGCGATGAATACACCCTCATGACGATGCGGCTCAATGATAACTGCGGCACCACCCCTCGCTCCACCCCTTGCGCCACCACGGCCACCTACGACAAACAAAGATGAGTATCTCTTAATGGTTTTGACGGTAAGTTGACGGAGCCTACCTCCACGACCCCCACCACGGCCTCCGCGGGCACCACCTGTAGCACAAAGATAACACATGTTAGTCAGCATATAGCTGAAGAGATCATTGTAGGACGCGATACGGACCCCGACCACCAGGAGCCCCTCGGCCACCTATAAGAGGGACGATAAGTGTTCAGCATAGAGGTGTGTTTCATTCGTCTGCTCACCTCCACGAGACATTCCACGCCCAGCAGGACCACCTCCGCGACCACCGCCGCCAAAGCCACCTCCACCAAATCCACCTTTGAAAGCGGGAAAATCAAAACTTTGCTCAGCGATCCCTTGAGTTGAAACCAAGCCTACCTCGGCCACCACCCATACCTCCTATAGAAATCAATGACCAATGGACAGGTCAGGACAGAGCATAGGATAGATTCTCCCAATCAAATACGCTTACCGCGACCTCCTCCCCGTCCACCACGAGCTCCTCCTCGTCCACGGTCACCTATTAGTAAATGAGAAGGACATCAGAGTCAAATCCTCCAAAAAAAACTTGTATGGAGAAGGATATGCACCAAAACCCATTATTTTATAAGTCTAGAGGATTGGAGGTAGAGCAAAAGATGTAGCGAACAATCCAACCAGGGAGAGCAAAAGATTTCTCGAGAGGTGTCACACTCGTGACCAAATAAGTGACACTTACTGCTTACGAACTTCTGCGACTCGTGTGCCAACAACCAGTGCTCTGAGGAACCTGTGCGTATCCTATGTCTTTCTCATCACTTCTCGGGGGAATTCAAGAGGAATAACTGTAATGTTATCATTGTTCTGCTGTGATCCGATTGCTAGGCATCATCCGAGCGCCTGTGCCATCGCGCGACCCTCCGAAGCAACGTATTCTACCGCTGCCGAGACCTTTGAAGCTGTTTTATCGCTTTCAGAGGAAATATCTTCCATTTATACCAATCTTTCCGGTGTCCCTTGTCGTGTCATTCTGCCTTGAATCTTTGGGGTTACAAAGTTAAGGCCGGATCTGACTCGTACCACCTTTCAGACCATCCTAGCCGACTACTGTCCCTCCCTTCATGCTGAGGTAGTTCCTGATCTCACCAAACACTAAATAGATTCAAGTGAGTGAGAATTTGCGCACGTGTTCGCTGACTAGGGTTATTCATTCATAACCCAAATCCTGTCTCCAGCCATGAACCAGCCAGGACCTAGCGTACCTTCTGGACCTCCTATGCCTCCGTCGCCACGGCAGTATGCAGCCAACCTTCCCGGTGCCCCGCCATATGCGATGCCTCCTCCGCCTCCACCTGGTGGTCTCTACCAAAATGGGTACCCCATGCCACCCATGTCTCCGTACTATGGATACCCTCCCTCATACCCCATGGCGGGGCCTTCCAATCAGATGATGTATCCCATCCCGCACCCTTACTACCCACCCCCTCAACAATACATATATGCTCCCCCTCCCCAACCCTTGCCCTACCCTCCCCCCTCTCCATCCCCGCGGTTTGACTCACCACGACCGTCTGAGTATCCTCGTCAGAACGGTGGACCAAATCACCGCCCAAGGAATTTCTCACGAAATCATCAAAATTATAATAATCAGTATAATGGACCTAATTATCGCGGGCCGCGTCCAGGGAAAATGATGCCAGCCCATACTCCAATGCCCTCTTCACCCTTCCCTATCCAATCCTCAACTGCCTCAATCCCTCCCCAGCCTATCCCTCCCCACCAAACTCCTGCATTCGCTCCGTCCAATGCTGATCTCGCACCACCCCCTGCACCGGACATACCACAACCATATCCCGTCACATCCTTACCTCCGCAGGTCCTAGAAGTCCTCCCTCCAACCCCGCCCGATGTGTCAGTACCTGATATCGCACCCACAATGGAGGCGCCTTCTTCGCTGTCTCCTCAGTTGCCAGCCGAGGAGACTGTTATTGCTGAGGCGCCAACATCCCCAGCAATATCCCTCGCGCCAACCGCAACAATCACCTCTGCACCTGAGCAGGCGTCGACCGTTACCGAAGACCCTGCTACAGGGAGTGTGAATGCACAACTAGTGCCATCTGCTAGTTCTGGACACGCAGTAGTCAATCAGCGACCAGACGATCCTTCACAAGCATACGGGCTCTCGTTTAGTGTTCGCAGCAAGCCGCACCAAAAGGTGCTTGAGAGCGCGATTATTGTGGAGCCGTTAGAGCTCCTGTCACGGCGAAGATCTGGCAAGGTCTCCAAGCCATCGAGGAGAGTGCCAAGATCAGGGCGTCTTATCCCTCAACCCGAGCAACCAGAGGAAGACACTGACGAGGTTCTTGAAGATCCTTTACCATCTTCAGAGAAGCCGACGTCCGAAATGGCGGATGTGTCTGATTCCACAGAGCCTCCTTCATTAGGCGTCGAAAGTACGCTCACTGCTCCTCTCACACCTTCTCTGTCATCCCTGCAGTCTTCTGCTCCTACTCCCGCCTCCCATACCCCCTCTCCTTCATCGCCCGTCTCCTCGGCCACGTCAATCAGTGCTCAGCCATCACCCTCGGTTGCAAAGGCACCTGCTGCGACCTCGACAGCGGCGAGTGCCGAAGTGGAGTCGGCTTCCGCTCCTGCACCTCCCGCCCCAGCCGCACGACCCGCCCCCAAGAACTGGGCGGCGTTGTTCGCGAAGCCTGCGGCAACCCCAAGTCCTGCTCCCACATCGAATGACCCTCCCTCGGCCCCTACTGGGACAACCGAGGTTGCGAGCATGACTGCCGTGACAGCAGCAGACGCATCAGGTGGTGCTGGACCTTCTACTGCACCCGCCAGCTCACCCGCTGGCCCTTCCAGGCCGCCGGCCATCGATACCGCGAGCAACGTCCCCCCACTGCACGTCATTCTTACCACAGCGCCCTCCGCCCCTGTTCCTGCTCCCCTCACTCGTCCCCGTGGACTGGTGAATACGGGCAACATGTGCTTTGCCAACGTTATTATGCAAGGCCTCTTATACACGCCGCATTTTTATAAACTTATGACTGTCATTGGGCGCACGGTTCCCGCAAACCTTGGGAGAAGAGCATTGATGGATGCTACGTGCGTTCTCCTTTCTTTTGGACTGACCCCATAATCATAAACTCACCCCCCTTTTTCAGCGTGGACTTCTTGCGTGAATTCCCGTTGGAGTCTAGCGTCTCTCCACCGGAGAGACCACCGACGTCGGGCAAATCCACCCCTCTGACGACGGACCAGCTTCGACAGATGTCATGGCAGCAAGATTCGTTCATCCCTCAGGGATTGTACGATGCTATGATGGAGAACAAGCGGTTCGAGCATATGCGGGTTCGTCATTTTGACATTGTTCGCTTCAAAACCCACTTTTCTGATTATTTTATTATTCCCTTGCAGAGTGGTCGCCAAGAAGATGCGGAGGAATTCCTGGGCCACTTTTTGGATACTTTGCATGAAGAAATGCTGGCCATTTTGACTCGCCTCCAAGCAAACCCTCCACCGGCGTCGGCCACTTGGGCTGCTAATGCGGGAGCATCAGCTCTGGCTCCTGCGGGCGACGATGCCCGTGAGGTGGAACGCCCCCTCAGTCCAAGCGAAACTGAGGGCAATGGATGGCTCGAGGTCGGCAAGAAGAACAAAGTTTCTCAAACTCGTGTGGTACGTCGTCTGTCACTGTTCATTTGACTATTCTATCAACGCCTAAACCTTACCTTCTCGATTTCAGACGAAGGCTCGCGAGTCCGCCATCACTAGCATCTTCGGTGGGAAACTACGAAGCACTTTGCACACTCCTGGTACTGGCAAGGACTCGGTGACCCTGGAACCGTATCAACACCTCCAGCTGGACATCAAGGTATTTCTCACTAATTACTGTCTCTTTTGTGCATCCCACTGATGCCTTTATCTAGCCTGACTACGTGACGAGCATTGAGGAAGCCCTCAAGCATCTCACAGAGCCTGAAACTGTTCAGGTCCACGCCCCCAACCGAAGCGGTATGGTTGATGCGAAGAAGCAAATGTTGATCGAGACCCTTCCTCCGATTTTGATCGTCCATCTGAAGCGCTTCGAGTACGATATGCGCGGCGGCGTACAAAAGAGCTCCAAGCCCTTACTATATAAGACGACGCTTGAGATTCCAAAAGGTTCGCTCTTGCACAATGCTTTGATGAAATACCTCGGCTCATAATTGTGTTTGCAGAGGTTCTTGCTCCTAATCAGCAGGGCGTCCCGCCTCCACGATATCGACTTTACGGAGGTTAGTCTTCTATCAGTTTGTCCCTCCGTTCATCAACTAAATCACCACCATTTCTTAGTCGTCTACCACCACGGAAAGTACACCACTGGAGGACATTACACGGCCGACATCCTCCGCCAAAACCAATCAGAGTGGCTACGGATAGACGACACCCAGATTGGCGTTATCTCCGAGTCTGACGTCTCGTTACTCTCACCTGACAAGCAGGATGCGGATAGGACAGCATATTTGCTGTTCTATCAACGCATAACAGACCAGCCTGGGTCAAAAAGTGCGCCAGCGGCAAATGCACAGCCCCAGGTGAAACGGCCAGCTGCTGCTGTGAAAGGCAAGGGGCGCGTTTGAGAGTGAAGGCTCGATCCTCATTCTTGCTCTACGACTATTTCACGTATCTACACGCATTGGAATGCCATACATTCATACATTTCCAGCACACATAACAGCGAGATGTTTGTCATTTCTGTTTAGGCTTGAGTGTCATTGATATGATAGACCAGCGCAAGAAGACTTCATTACTGGAGGCCTCAATAGTCATCGTACACGTGGGCAGGGCGCCTGTACTCAGGCCAATCTTCGTTCCTCGACTGAGTGACGACCAGCCTCAGCGCACGGCTTGGGTCCCCATCTGGTGCTGTTCCACGGTTCAGATCGATGATATGATTGAGGCCCATTGGCTGTTTTTCCGTTGGCTCGGAGAACATGCGCATCCGGTCAAAATCGACCGCCATATTCTCCAGCCTCGCAATATGTTTGATTATTGCTCGGCAGGTATACGGTGGCGCGATGTCGTTGGTCAGGAAGAACCACGCCAAATGGTCATCGTTGCTGATATGCGTGAAAGAGACATAATTCGCGCTGATGTGCTGAGGCCAGACCGGTTCTTCTCCCTGTTGATCCACACTTCCTTGGGTCTGAGGCGCGCCAGGTGCTGGCAAGGTGTGCCGAATGTAGATTACCCGATAATATACTGGCACGGTAGATGGGCTCATTGGCCAAAGTGTGCTCCCTCGAGCAATTAAAACCATACCTGGGATGAGGTGGGGGTGGGGCGAGACCACCATATTTTGCTTTTTACTGTCCCTTGAAGCTCTTTTAGATAAATTCCACGCTAGTATGCCCCCCAAAAGCCAAAGGGCTACATTGCCATAGCCGTCGAACTTCCATGAAGCAAAGTCCAGGAGCATTGCCTAGAGTGACGTTCGCAAGAGAAACAACCAGAAAGCATTCATCAAAAAATAGCCCAAGCGGTTCAAGGAACAAATCTGACTGTATTTGAAGCCTGGTAGGATGTGGTCAAAGTTTGGAGAGATGACTAGAGGATGGAACGCTTTAGATCCAGATTGTGCGCCGTGTTTTGACTGCGGTCGCAACAAGAGCCAGACGTGATAGCTGGTAAAAATGTCATGTGAGCTAGGCTGGGGCACTAAATCGAATAAGTGATGGTTAGCCTGATTCGCGCGCGCTTGTTTCCCGCTGACGTGGTCACTTCTTCAGTCAGACTCGACCTTCCAACGCATTTGGGTTGTGAATTGCGGAATCAGAAGATCAATCAGATTGAGCATTACATATCAGCGCACAATGGGAGGTGGGAAAAGAGTATGGTTCTTAAGATAAGGGATGTCCAGAAAACACTTGAGTTTGCACAAGGGTAGAGAGAAAGCTGACGCGGTGCATTATCAGGGTTCCCTTCGGAAGACGGTGAATGAAACTAGTTGAGCCTCATATGAACCGAAGAGTAGCAGGTCTAAACCAAGCGAGACGAGTTGGTAGAGTTGAATAGGGATAGAGATAGGAGGAAAGCCAAAGGAGTGAGTGTATTTTACTAAATAATCCGAAAGTCAGAACCCAAATGGGTGGGACGAGTTCGCTGGCGTCCACCAACAGGGACGAAGCGTGGAGGGCCAGCCAGGGACACGCTTAGTAGATGTTCCAGTTCTGGAGTAATGAAAACAGCGGGTATCATCAGTATCGTTCTAGAAGGCGTGGCGAGCAAATGGTTCACGTACTCTGCGCCATTGCCACCCCTTTTGCTCCCCAACAGGACCCTCGATACCAAACGAGATCTTCCTGAACCACCAGAATGTGCCAACCACGGCAAACGCACAGAGCCCAAACACAACATTCTTTGTGACCTCCTTGAACTTACGGCGGTCAGCAAAGACGAGCTGGTCGAGGACGTGGCCAGTCATGAGGACGGCAAACCAAAGTGTGGGGAGGTAGTGATGGATGTAGGTCACACGACCCATGATCAGGAAAGGAACTACGAGAGAAACAACGTCAGAAGAGAAGTGGTAGCTGGTAGGCCTTTGTAATACGCACTGAAGTGCAGAAGCCACCCGAAGAGAGCAATCTTCCCGGGGTGCAACAGCTGTTGCCATTCCTCTGTGGGCAAGATTGAAATAATCGTGAGTAGTCAGCCTCTAGCACGAAAAGCCATCTACTAGGCAGAGGATGAGGACTTACCTGGGCCCAAATCGTTGAACTTCCTCTGCCACCTGATCAGGTAAACCACAAAGACAAGCAGTGCTCCAAACAAACTTGCTGTGGAGCCCCACCACACAATTGGGTTCCCTAGCAAGTAGTACTTGGCCTGGTGATCACCCCAGCCACACATTCGCAGGCCAACGTTGAGGAATGGCCAATCGAGCGGCGCAGACGCGAGGATGTCGTATTTGTCGGGATCTGGGACGAGTGCATTGTTCGAAGTCATCATGGCGACGTTGAGGTGCCAGAAGTCGGAAAGGAAGGGAGAAGCGTATTGGTTTGGCTTTCCGGGGGGGACTGAGGAGGGATGGGACAAGCAGGAAATTCAGCTTTGTTTTGAAGCATGGATAGAGAGGAACTCACGGCGATCGTTAACGTGTGTCTCGACGTTCCACTGAGTGTGCGGGTTGCCCGGTTCATTCTCAGGATCACAACTGACCTCCGTCTGCTTGAAACCCCACTGGGGAAGAATCACGTTGTTCGCCTTGAGCCAGCATCCAAGAACACGATGCTGGAAGCGGATGCGGGTGGTCAAGCTGCGCACGACGTCCGAACCGTCTTTCTTGAGTTTCTGGCCAGCATCCTGTACAATGTGCACGATCCAGTGGTCGTTGACGTCTCCAATTGTGTCGTTTCCGTAGCACGAGACTTCGTTCTCCAATTTGGTCACGGGCGCGGCAACAGGATGTGAGTGCAGCATGCGTGTGGTGGGGACGTGTTGCAATCGAATGGTCTCGCGGTCCTTAAGCCAGCGGATAGTGGGAGAGTTGAGATCCAGTTTAGGCTCGTCCCACATAGGAAGAACACTCCACATATTGTTTTCATCCTTGTAATGGTAGCAGGTGACTTGCTGCTGCAGTGACCCAGTTGGGAAAGCCTGGACATGTGAGTGCAAGAGACCGCCTCCATAGCCAACGTTCTTGAGAGTGATCTGGGAGCCGAAAGCCACCTCTGAAGGAGGACAAATCGCTTATGAGCGGTGATTCACACGCTGGAGCAAAGAGAAAGTATACCCAGTGGATTTCTCATGAAGTCATTGCCCTCCAGATTTGCTTGGAACAGCGAGCTCATCTGGGCATCACCAGGGCCCGAGTGGTTCAAGATGAGGAAGTGGAGCTTGAAACTAATCATGTAAACGATTAGAGGGAGGACGATTAGACATAACCCTCGTGCAATCCAGTGGCGGATGTAGGTGGTCTATACATTTCATTAGTCTTCAAAGGCATGACACGAGGGAAGAAAAGTACGCACGACAGGCATCTTGAGATCACCGAACTTCTCCCAAAGATCCTCGATCGTATACAAACCGACCGTGGCCATAGCGAAGAATCCAACCCATTTCACGCTATAATTTCGGGATTAGTGTTAGCAAATTTCGGCCATAAGGGGGAAATCGGTAGACTATACCTCATCACACATCCAATCGATATCCCAGTTAAGGACAATGAAAGCCACCACTCAGGCGAGAAGGACCTACGAACGAAAGAAGTGTCAGCGTCAACGGCATAGATGATGCAAGAATGGTCCACATACCGATATTGCTGGTTGTGGAAGAGGGCTAATGTGTAGATCGTCGTGCAAGTGAAGAATAAGAGAAGCGAGTCAAGCAGAATGAATTTGCTGATTGTCAGCCAAGCGTTATCTATTCGTGGCACCGGCGCACGTTTTGTACATAATTAGCATTCCCCGAAAACGAAGTTGGCATATTTAGTGACACGTACCAAACAGCACCATTAACGTAATCAAGTGCCTTGCCCGCCAGCTCAAATGCAACTCCTTTGCGGTATACCAACCGAGAGGCACCATTGCTGCGCCAAACATAGCCAGCATAATGCGCATGCTGGTGAAAGGTACATTGTCCGGATAGGCCTCTCCACTCTTGAAGTCGTAAGAGCCATCATATCCAGACAAGAGACCAACGAGTGCAACGAGCATCTTTCCCAAAGGAGGGTGCACATCAAAATAGAATTCGCGTTTGAGATAATGTGAAGCAAATTTTCCGAAGTGGGCCTATTAAGATATCGCAAACCAAGCGGCACGAAACGAGGAGGTACAGATTAGTTAACGACGGCGAGCTGAAAAGTGCCCAAAGGAACTGACCTCGTCCCAGACGACAGTCGGCGCTAGCCCAATACGATAGATACGTGTCCATATTGAGGCTAGAGTATAGAAGAGTGGCGCCCATTGATTGATCTGTCGACCGTCATGCACAAGAATGCATCATACCGGTCAGCTTCGTTCTAAAGACTCAGGCAGTGGTATAACAGAGAGAAACGTACAAGGTTCTCTGATTTTACCGGTCGAGGTGGTAGCCTCCCCGTGGCATACCCCACACGCTCTTTGGCATAGACACCTTTACTGTCATCGCCGTACCCACCATATGCAGGTCCTGAAGGTGGCATGCCTTGGTACATCCCATTCATGCTTGATGCGCCAGCATCCGCCGAGGCCCATCCAGCACCCGCTTCGGGACTTTGGTATTGGTTATGGGGGGCTCGCCTGCGCGGGGCAAAGCCATCTGCTCCCGTTGTTGACTCCATGGGACTATGGTGCAACGGGAGAGCAAGCGAGGGATCCTCTCGGGAGTATGAGGAGTCCACGGTGGATCGTTTGTTTGGGGAGGTGGTTATGAGTTCGTCGGAGTAGGTTTGAGGGAGCCTCCTGCTAGCAGCGTTGGAATAGTGTGAGGAGGACGAGGAAGAGGGTTCGAATTGCTTGTATGAGATTTCTTCGTATGAAGAGGTGGGGGAAAGCGAGATATCGACCTGGTGGTAGGAGAGGTCTTCGTTCGCAGAGGCACTGGAGTGGGGGTTGAGTGAAGGGAGTTGGTTTTGGTTCTGAGTTCTATTGGACCTATTGCGTGGTGCGGATGAGGTTCCAGCAGGCATGTACTATCTCAAACCAGCGATTGGAGTGGCGAGACAGCTCTGGCAGGAAATGGCCAGTGACAGCTGTAAGTGACGCGCAGCAATTGCTATTTGCGCTGAAATCAAGTAACGCGTAGAAATGGGGTGTCGATTGGGGTATTTGCCGAGGAGCACGAGTCTACTCGCTCTGGCACAAATCGCTGCGCTTTTTCAGATCGTAGCAGTTATGCTTGCAATGGTGGTGGGCAGCGGCTCGTTGTGGGGGTTTGTTTGGTCGCCACGTCTCAGTAGAACTGAAATTCGGAGATGCCTTTCATACCTCCAACCTCGGGATGAATGGTGCCTTGAATAATATCTCCGTAGATAGAGCGCATAGGGCATATTCCACTGGCCATACATGACGATATGCTAACGTTTTTCTATTCTGGGGCTAAACTACCGAATGTATTGAGGGCAGCAACGCAAAATAGTACTCCAGGAAATCGGCGATAAGAGCAAAGCTCAAAGCAACTTATATTCCATTTACAGCAGCGGGTCGAAGCCCGAAAAGTCCGCACTTCCCTTTCCAGTATTCTTTGGCAAATTGTTCACGGTTGTGGGCTGTAACGGCGTTGACGAGAAGAATGCTGGCTGTTGGTTCATCGTCATCGGTGGGGACTGAACGCGTGCGGGCTGTGTAAACCCTACGGAAGACATAGGTCGGGGTTGGAGCGGCTGGCCCCATGCTGGTTGAGGCGGCGGGGACGGCGCAAGGGGTTGACCCCAACCTGAACTTGCTACTGGTGGAGGAGCGGAAGACGAAGCCATCGCGGCGAAAGGTGTTGCAGGCTCGAGGGAGATGTTGTAGTTTGGCCCAGACGATGGCCGCATGGCTCCACCATTTCCATTCATTGACGACGACGTGAGTGCCATCGGTGGAATCGATGAGGATGTTGACTGTGGCTCCAGAGGGGGGAAGAATGTCTTGGGTTGTTGCCTTTGAGGCTGAGTGGGCTGGAGAGGCATCATTGGTGGCGACGACGCAAGGGCAGATGACACCGTAGGCCGTGGGCTCCCAAATTGCATTGGTGGGGATGTACTCGACGTCGAGTTGGAGCGCGAAGGAGCTTGGGGGAAGGGGAATCCGGAAGGAGTTGCTGCGGGGTGGGTATTGGGTGTGGCTGCACGCGCGCTGGGTATAGATGCTGGTGTTTGAGTAGGTGGTATAACGGAACGTGCACCAAGAGTGCGCGCGCCTTGGGATCTTCCCGTTCCCGCTAGCGTCGCATGTGTGCGAAGAGGAGATCCAGGAAGGGACTGCGTCTGTGGGGCGGTGATAGGGGCCGATAAGGCAGGCGTGGGCGTAAAGGAAGGGAGCGCTGGTTGGGCAAGCGAAGGGGTTTGAGACGGAGACTGGCAGGTTGATGTTCATAAATTATCAGCATCGTCTGCACTGTAACCAAGGACTGAGCGTATACTCACATTCCCATTCAATATGCTTCCCCAAATATCATCCTCTGATGTAGACAAACTGCCCCCATTCACGGTGCCCCCATTCGTCACACCCGTTGCGGCACCTGAGCTGCCCCCGACGAGCCTTGCGAAGTCCGTGGTTCCGCCATCCGCCATGAAGCTAGGAACAGACGAGCTCGCTCCTGCGTTCACGCCAACACCACCTGTGGCCAAGGCACTACGGTCTTCGATGCGTTGAGCATCGCGCAAATGTTGTGCGTGTTCAGCCTCGACCCGATCGGTAAGTTGACGAATGACACTGTTGCAGGAAACAGTGGATGCTGAGTCATCCCACTGTGGATCATCTCAACCGACAATCTAAGCAAAAGCTTACCCAGTGAATCGCAAAAATTGATCGATGTTGAGCACTGAAGGGTCGAGGAAAAGGGCATCCATCAAATCAGCATTCACGATTATAGCAAGCTCCAGTCAGCTGGTCGCGGGGACTCACAAGGGCCAACGGACATTTGCCACAGCTGGGGAAGGACATATAAAGCCACCGCCTCGCGGTCGACTTTCTTCCCCATCGCTTCATGTACGGACAACGTAGCAAGCTGGCAAACGGAGTCAAAATGGGCGTGTGCTGCGGGTTTTTGCCAGAGATACGCACCATAACAGCAGGCTCTACAGCAAGCAGGGACAGGAAGGGATCAGTTTTAGTACTCTCATGAATAACCAGGCATTCCTCACCTTTGGTCTTGATCTTTGCTAGCAGCGGTACCAACTTTTGTGTAAGACTCGCCTGCAAAGCACGATATCGTCAGGTTCACACCATCGTTACAGTCAAACTAGTAGAGCACTGACCTGATCGAGAGTCTTGACGAGCGCCAGGAAGCAAGTAAGGGTAGCCACTTTCACGCTCAATATGTGCGTCTTCGTGAATACAAGCTAGCAGATCAAACAAACGATTAGCTCTGCTTCAGACAGAAATGAGCCAGAACAAGGGCCACTTACAGCAACACGAGGGAACAACACAGTTTGTACTTCGGAATAGTCAATAGTATCACATAGATCGGGTATACATGCAAGAGCCTTCTCCTGAACGGCCGGGTGCTCTGACTCGAGGGCGTTATATACCAGCGGTAAGACGTCTGGTCGAGGGTGAGGTTCAGGAGAATCATCAATTGATTACTCAAACGACCTTAAACTAAGAGGCCGTAGCAGACGTACCGCTCCGGAAAACAGCTTTTCCTGTCTTCTTCTGCAGCTCCCCGAGATTTTCCAGTAGCACAATCATATTTTGCGGCGGCTCTCTCATTGCAAAAAGAGGCTTGAGCGAAGGGAGAACTAGTTGCTGGAACTGAGAGGCATCCAGGGTAGAAGAGATACTGAAGACGTTGGGGAGGATGGACGGGAGGAGAAGAGGGTCTTTCATCTGTCGTCCCGTTGATATCAGATCAGAATCCAGGTATATGGAAGAGAAGCAAGATTGTCTATAGTACAAACCTCAGCGAGAATACTTGGCAAAATCTTCCTTCGTTTCATGCCCTCACTAAAGCTGGCCAGCACTGTTTGTAGCCCCTTCATGAACGCAATCTTCTCCTCGCGAGGCTTGGGCGCGAAGGTTGAGGGGTCAAGGAAGTTGAGCGTTGAGACAGCGGTAGATGAGAAGAAAGCATGCGAGGCAATGCTATCAGATGTAAGGCGGCTGACGGGGGTGGGTGTGAGGAGGGAAGAGACGAGACCTGGGGATAGTGTAAAGGTCAGAGTTATATGCGCCAATAATCAGCCAATGGACGCGAGAGCAAGAAATTTAAACTCACTTAATAAGTCACGGTCCCATCCTGCAGTGTTGGGCAAACCACCACCTCCCTCAAGTCGGCCTAGATTACTTCTCATTGAAGTCAGGCTGTTATGATTCTTAAATGGTGGAGAGCCCTACGATTTGATCGAGTAAAGGGAATGAAAAGCCGGCCCAGGGGAATGAGAGGGATGAAGACTATTCACCTGAGCATGGACAGCATAGATGACGCAACCCAGCGAGTACATGTCGCTTGCCGTGACGATCTGCTCTTTGATTGCATATTCAGGGGCTATGGGTATCATGGTTGAAGAGAAAGTGAGTTTAACTGGGTTAATGCCGGCGGTGCATATGCTGAACGGTTAGACACGCACCTATATAGTCAAACGACCTCTGAGTTGAGGGTGGGATGCGAACATCATACGAAGGGAACTCCCAAGGCGTTGGATTCCCGTCCGGGCCCAAGAGAGGAATGGTGAGTCCCAAGCCAGAGATTTTCCAGTCGCCCTGAACATGGTTAAATGCCCCATGGTCAGTTGGTGGAAAGCGCAATAGCGGTATCCGAAACACGAACCGCAGCGTTGATCAGAATTGAGTCGGGCGTAAGGTTTGTGTGCACGAGCCGTGCTGATGTATGGAGGAACGACAGTCCCTTGGAGAGTTGGAGGACTCCTTTCTGAATCTATTGAGGGCAAACGGCGGGGGTCCTTATCAATGGGTGGATTGGCTATTGTGGGAAGGATCTGCCTCTTACCTCGATCTCATCGAGCGGCTCAGCATGTCGGCTGCTCGGAGATGAGCCCGGGATAGCCATCGAAAGGGTTGACGACACTGGCTCAGTAGCAAATGCGAGGTCTCCTCTGAAGATCGAGCAAAAGTGAGTGGGGTGATATCATCATCAGGTAATTTAACTAGAGCAGCACCTCGTTTCCTCCAATGGCTCCGCGACCTCTATAATTAGGTCAGCACCACTGCTATGGGCTGGGAATTATTTCACGCACCAAGAATGCATGGGTGCCTCAGTCTGGTTAACGCCGATGCCTGGTAGGGATATGGACGAGTGATTAGCACCCGCGCAGTCATAGCTCAAGGATAAAGCTCACCTCTGCCTTGAGTACCTCGACTACCCTCTCCTTCGCCCCTGGGCCTAGCCTCTCCAGAGCACTGTTCTTACGCGTATCGAACGTCCAGACGCTGACACGCTTTCCGTTGGTCTTGTGCACCGCTTCCTGAACTCGCCAAAGACCCGCCATGAATGGCGCATAACTGCTTGTGGGGGGAGCTGGAGTGCTCGACCCTCCACCCGGAGATGACCCAGATCCCGATGAGGAGAGAGATGAAGATGAAGATAACGAGGAGGAGGCGGGCTGGGTGAAGATGTAGTTTTGGGCGATGGCAGAGGTCTTGAAGAACGCTGAAGCCGCTGACGTTGCCGCTGCAAACATCGTGAGTAATAGACGCTCTTAATATTTCCCAAAGTATCCAAGCAAGCAGGTCCTGATCTCTTGGTGAGTGAACGCTGAAATCACAGTCCGTAGTTTCGGTCCAGCGGGTGTTGTCGTCGAGGACCGTGACAGCGGGTGGGCCAAACAAGCGAGAATTGTTTACAACTGTTGTGACCAAATCTAAAAAATCCCTTCGATCTCCCGGTCGTTTCTTATCCACCTACTCCCCGCCGCCAACTCTTCCCTTTTTACTCCTCAATCTTCGAAAGTGATAGCATGTCCGGACGCGCCTGCTACAACTGCGGTCAACGTTAGTCCCCGCCATTCAATTTCTTTCTTCAGATCTCGCTGTTCTGCTCGGATAGAATAGAAGAAACGTGCCTGAACGCGTTTCTCGTTCTCCTGCTGGGAGCCTATCCATCAGTGCTCTCTCAAGCATCTGTATCCCATCGGAATACCTCGTTCCCTCCGGATTGTATCAATAATCCTCTCCAACTTCCCATTTATCTTGGCTTCCAAACACTGCGTGACCAAGCAAAAATAACTGATTTCTATCTTTACTCCACAATACCTCCGATCCACCACTATACCCCGGCTCATCTCTTCCTCCTCGATTCCCTTTGTCTGAACTTTACAGCTGGTCACCAGGCTGCCAACTGCCCCACCGCTGGTTCACCAAAATGGTATGTCCACCATCCTCCCTCGTCAGTTCTTTTAATACCCATGCTGATTTTTGACATTTTCCCAGCTACAACTGTAAGGCATCTCATTTCCGCTCGCCCCGCTCACATACTATTGCACAAAGTGCTGATCACTCTTGCTCATCGCTTGTCCTTCAATCGCGCGCCCTGGTCTGGCCGCACACTGCTTGTTTTTCCCGTTTTGAATGACGTCTCACCAAATCTGTCTCGTGCTCAATCCCCCTGATTTTCCTATTCGCGGACCGACCGGTCGGATTAGGCCAGCAAGAAGGCCATCTCTCCAAGGACTGCCCCAATGAGCGCAAGGCAAAGACGTGCCATACCTGCGGCAATGAGGGTCATCTCGCTCGTGACTGCCCTCAGTCGACCAACAGCGGGTCCGGTGGTGGTTCCAGTGGTGTTGACTGCTACAAGTACGTTCCTACCAAATCCTGTCTTTCAACCCGTCTATTTTGATATAAGTGAGAAGTCTGAACACTCACCTTGCTTCTTCCCCTTATTTCTTAATTTCAAAGGTGCGGCCAATTTGGGCATATGGCCAGGTAAGGTCTCTCACCCCCTATATCCGCCAATTGATTGCCCCGCATATTTTGGCATTGTTCTTCTTCTCCATTATTGTCTCCCCGTTCCAGGAATTTCTGACAAGGGAACCTCATTTATGATGAACAGGAACTGCCCCACCAACTCTGGCTTCAGCGGTAGCCGCGGTGGCTTTGCGAGCAACAAGACCTGCTACAACTGTGGTGGTACCGGGCATCTGAGCCGTGACTGCTCTAGCGGGCCTTCCGCACAAAAGTGCTATAACTGCGGCGAGACTGTGAGTAGCTGTTTCCCATAGGCTAAGGGATCACCCTAGCCGCATATATGCCGCCAATTGGGCATGATATGTACAGGAAACGCTGGTGCTCATGCTGTGTATCTTTTCCTTTTTGCTCCATAGGGCCATATCTCGAGGGATTGCACCAGTGCGCCAAAGAAGGCCTGCGTAAGTCACCTTACTGTCGCCCTTTGAATCAACTTCCAATCCGACTCACCTTCTCCGTATCCAGTATACGTGTGGCAAGGAGGGCCACATCTCTCGCGACTGCCCTGGCGCGGATGCCGCCGAGGAGACCTCCGGTGCGGAGGTGCTCGAGGCATAATTGTCCATAGGCGCTTGTCGCCTGTCGTGCGAGGTGATGATAGCGCTGTCGATGATGTGCTTTGCTCTTTTTGGCGTGATTGGTCGATCTAATTTGCTTCACGACGACAAACCTCTTCATTTTTGTCTTGATATCGTATCACTTGCCCCGTCCTCCAGTTCCCTCATCTCATCTCATGATTCCCCTCTTCAGTCCTCCCTTTTCACTTGTGCTCCGTGTCTCCATTCTCTCTCTAGTCTCTGATCTCGCCTGTCTATTTCGCTCTGTCACGATCCACTTCACGAGTCGAGTAATGCGAGCCTCCACGTCTGCCATCTTGTTTCATGAGTGAACGATCGGCATTTCGATCTGCTTCAGAAGATTTTGGTAGCACCACACATGAGAGACCTCGTGGAGAGAGATGCACGCTCACAGCAGCGTGTAGATACGATATGGACAGACATTAACGCTCAAAACTATCAGAAGCATCGTTAGCCATGCATTGCATCAAAGCTCCAAACCCATTGGAGCAACCTAGAAATTAAAGACTGCCTTGAGGCTCTCAGCAGCCACGTGACAGGGGGAGTAGTTTCCCGCGCTCAAGCTGTATGGTACAAACATATGCATCCCCGGCGAACTCAATATCCGCGACCCAACGAGCACATCGTCGGCAATAGATGTTCCTCGTTGCGAAACTTTCGCTCGTTAGCGAGCAAGACACGATTTTAATATCGCAGTGCTGAACTATAGCCGGCACCCGGCAGCAATAGAATCAACTCGGCGTCATGAAGGCTTCTAATGCAGCTGGCGTTCTCTTCCTGAAATAATTTCGATCAATATTCAACCCCGCTACTGTCCGATCTCCTTATCTCTTGACCCCCATCTGAGATTTTGAGGTTTCGATCCCTCCTCTGGTTGCGATGTCTGCCCCCCGCCAGTCCCTGGAATCTGAGAAACGGTCCGCCGAGTTTATAGCAGCCGCTGAAGGCTCCTCCGTGCCTGCTATCAGAAAAACTTCAAGCCAGAACCATCGCAGGTTGGAGCCTCGTCATGTACATTTGCTGGCCATCGGTAAGTCCATCGCCCTGTCTTGGAGAATCGATTTGTTTTGCGCTTTTCCTCATGTACTCTTTTGAAATACCCAGGCGGTACAATAGGTGCATCCACAAGTCCAACTCGTGGGATCGCTAAAAAAAACTAACTATCTCCTTAGGCACTGCTGTCTTTCTTGGAGTGGGCTCAGCACTTACAGCAGGAGGACCGTTGTCCCTGCTCATTGGTTTCACTTTTTGGAGCTCAGTAGGATGGGCTGTGAACGAAGGACAAGCTGAGATGGTCTGCGAGCTCCCGATCGAGTCTAGCTTCATTCGCTTTGCGGGAAGATATGTCGATGAATCCGTTGGCATCGCGTTGGGTCAGTGACAATATCCTTGCACACATTGTTCTCTATGTTGATCTTTGTTCAGGGTACACATACACTGTCGGATGGATCGCCCTCGTTTGTTTTGAGATCGTCTCTTTCGGGATCATTTTGAGCTTCTGGACGGGGGCCTTGAGCAACTGGGCTAAAGGCGTCCTTGTCACAGCTCTGGTGTGTATTGAAATGCACTGCTCGCGCTCCGTGGTCTCCTTGACAAGTTGTTCTTTTTGAAAATATCTGCCCATATAGCTTCTAGCATACGCCGTGCTTAACTTGTGGAACGTCAAGTGGTTCGGAGAAGCGGAGTTCTGGTCCTCACTTGGAAAAGTGGTGCTGATCACAGGCCTAATCATCATGACCTTCATCGTTATGGTTGGCGGGTAATTTACTTCTCCGTATTGCACTTGGGGCGCTTTGCTGAACTAGCGGTGTCCCAGTAATCCGAAGCATTGGGCGTTTGGGTTTACATACTGGAAGAATCCGGGGGCCATGGCTGAGGTACACGGTTTCTCCCGTGATAAGGAATCATTGATTGTATAAGTGACTATTTCGCATGCTTTAGTACATCTCGACTGGGTCTCTTGGTCGATTCCAAGGCCTCCTGCAGTGCCTCATCACGGTTGGTCTCTGTATTTTATCGGAATTGTCTCGAGCTGACGCTAGCTTTTAGGCGGGATATACAATCGGTGGTCCGGATGTGTTAAGCTTGGCAGCTGGGGAAGCTAAGAATCCCCGGAAGACGATGCCTTTTGCATTCAAATCTGTGCGTAGTCCTGAACGCTCTTTTCACCAGCGACGCTTATAATATCCGCCCCTCCAGGTCATGTTCCGCTTAGTGGGGGTACGCCTCTCGATTACTCTCCCTTCGTAGGCTTGCGCCTCATTTTATCGTGCTAGATTTTCATTCTTGGCGCCCTGACTGTTGGCATCATTGTGCCATACAATAACCCTCGTCTTCTACACGCGATTGCCTCAGGTGCATATGGAGCTGCCGCATCTCCCTACGTGGTTGGGATGCAACTTCTCGATATCCCCGTGCTACCTCATATTGTGAACGCTGGTATTTGTCGTCCTTTTTAGTTGTATGGAGGGTTGGTGTCCTGACGCGCCACCCCCTAGGCATCTTGACTTCCGTTTTCTCCGCGGGGAATGGATTCGTATACTGCTCGAGTCGGTCATTACATGGTCTCGCCGTCGATGGGCACGCACATCGCATCTTTTTGTACAAGAACAGAAACGGAGTCCCAATCTTTGCCGTTCTTCTGGTGCTGCTTCTTGGTGCTTTGGCATTCATGCAACTCAATCAAGGGGCGAATACGGTCTTGAACTGGTGATGGTTTCGTCTGCACTAGCCTCGAGATTTTTCATGCCATTCTAACGTCTACTTGTTTCCCTTACTACGTTTCAAGGTTCATCAACATTGTGACTGCGGCACAGACGGTGGCATGGGCGTGCATGGCACTCACACACATGTAGGCGCCCCAGATCCTTCCTTGGCTGATTCTCGTTACTGATCAAGCAAATTAGCCAATGGGCAAAAGCGATGAAGGTCCAAGGTTTCTCTCGCGATAACCTGATATACAAATCCAGGATTCAGCCATGGGGAGCTTACTACGCATTGGTCTGCTGCTGTTTGCTACTTCTTATAAATGGCTATACCGGTATGTATTCAAAGCACCTCCTCGAGTAAAACTCTCTAAATATTTGGAGCATAGTATTCCTCAAGGGCTACTGGTCCTATGAAACCTTCATATTCTCCTATATGTGAGTCCTACAAGCGGAATTCTTGACCCCAATGATCAGACTAAGTCTCTCCCATCCATATAGTATGATTCCATTCTTCCTTGTCATCTTCGCTGTGCACAAGTTGGTGAAGCGCACAAAATGGCATAGGTTGGCAGACATTGATTTAGTCGGTGAGATTGCAGAGATTGAGGCGTACGAGGCGGAGTTAGCCGCGGAGGCTAAGCTCAGGCTTTCCGAGGAGTTCGAGCCATCTAATCCCAAGGATGATGAGGAGCGTGCAGCCGAGTCTGCGTCGCCGGTGGAACAGCCAAAGAGTCCTTCCGGCTCGACGAGGATGATGAGGCGGCTAGGGAAGAGGTTGGATAAGGCCGGGTTCATATTATACTGACTGGGTAGCTGACGTCGCTCCGTCACGTACAACGATGTACTGGAGTATTGCTAGTATTTTACCATCGGCCGTCGAATGCGTTGGTGGACATATAACGATGACCACACCGGAAGGGATTCCGAGTCCCGGTTCGAGTCCGAAGAAAGTTCGGAACATGACGCATGTAAGCGCCAACATGTCCTCACAACACCCTGACGATCACGGCGTCCAGCGTGAGCCTTACGGCCATCGGAAGTCTTTAAAAACAGCTAGGATCCCTCAAGGAGTATCACAAGAGCCATCTAGATAAGCCGCCGAAGATAAATTCCTCGTCCGACAAGTGCGAAGGATGACCTGAACAAGATTGGCAGCTTTGAGTGACCATCGGACTTCAAGATTGCCGCTAAAGCTATAAGTTGAAGGGATGCTATAGTCACGGTAGCACTCCCTATCAAGTACCTCATCCCCTCCCTAGGGTTTTCAGCGGCTTCGTTGGCAGCGACTACTTACTTGAACTCGCTCCTTGCTCGACGTGGGCACCCTTCTACCCTTCCGATGAGTTCCGAAGCTACCAACCCACCACCCCTCTCCGACGCCAATTCTGAGCGCCCTGTTGGTTGGGGTCTCTCGCAACAACGCCTAGAACCAGATCTGGAAGCTGGACGCCCAACGAGTACGCTAGCTGAGAAAGAGCTGGAAGCAAACGGTGGCGACGAGAAAGACGACAGTGTGGCCGAAGCTGAACCTGTCGAAGACTCAAAATCCCGTCCAGTGCCTGCTCCTACGAGCGCTGATCCTAAAGACCTCAACATGGTCACATGGGATAGTCCCGAAGACCCGTCAGTCCAGTCCAGTTCCACTCTTTCCTCATGCGCTTGCTAAGTCTTATCTCAGGGCAAACCCTCGCAATTGGCCGATAGGGAGGAAGTGGCGCCAGGTTGTGATGGTCTCCATGTTCACTCTGATGAGGTATCCGAAATCATCATGTCATGTTTCCGGAATGCATGCTAAACCCATTCATCTCGGCCCGTAGTCCCATTGTGTCGAGCATGCTGACTCCGGCTTTGCCTGCCATCTCTTCAACGCTTCATATGGCCCCCGGCTTCCAAAGCAAGTGAGTAGAACCTTGACCGCGGGCACGCTTAGCCTCGGTGGAGCTTCAGCTGCGGGTAAATGCTAACATGCGCCTGTTCCTTCATTCTCTAGTCTCTCATTCAGCATTTTCGTTCTAGCTTATGCTGTTGGCCCATTGTGAGTCCTACGACAAAGAGAGATCTGGTATTTTCTTGCTGACTTCTAGTTATTATTGGTATTTTAGCTTCCTTGCTCCCCTTTCCGAGATACTTGGCCGTCAAATTATCCTCCAATGCGCTAATATGTTCTTCCTCAGTGCGTATCTTTTCCGCGTTTAGCACCGGATCTCTCTCACTAACGGAGACGTCCAGTCTTCAATATCGCTTGTTCCCAAGCACGTACATCCACGCAGTTGGTTGTGTTCAGGTTTCTGACCGGCCTCGGAGGATCAGCTCCTCTAGCTGTAGGTGGTGGTACAATTGGAGACCTTTTTACTCCTGATCAACGAGGGTAAGCCAATATGTTGCACGATGTGGACGTTTTCAACTCACGTGTCTCGTGTCTTCCAGGATGGCAATGGGCATGTATACGTTGGCGCCACTGGTTGGACCGGCCCTTGGTCCGATTGCGGGCGGCTTCATTGCTGAGAATACATCGTGGAGATGGGTAAGTCTTATAATTTCCGTTGGCCCGCTCGGCCTACATAATCGTTGCGACCTCTCTGAACTTTCGGGACCAGGTGTTCTACTCGTCTAGCATCGCCGATGGAGTTGTCCAGCTTTTTGGCTTCGTGAGTCCTTTTATCCTCCTTCCCTGTGCATATAATGACCCTACCTTTACGCTACGTAGTTCCTCTTGAAAGAGACTTATGCTCCGAAAATCCTAGCGGACAAGGCGAAGCGTTTACGTAAGGAGACTGGCAATGACAAGTTGCGAACGCAATGGGAGCGTCCCGATCGCACGATGCTCTCTGTCGTCGCCCACGGCCTCGTTCGTGCATTGAAGTTATTTGTCACTGAACCTATCATCCAAGTCGTCGCCTGTTATATGGCTGTCATTTATGGTGAGTTCCGGCATCGATGGTTTTGTTCTGGCTATCTGGGCACACCGATCCTTTCATCGCTCTCACACCACTTGTCCCATGTAGGTCTTATGTACCTCCTGTTGGCTGCATTTGCGCCCCTCTGGACAAAAGAATATGGCGAATCGGTCGGCATCAGCGGGTTGAACTACCTCTCGCTCGCCATTGGTCTTACAATCGGCGGCCAAGTCGGCTCGCGCATCCTTGACAGGACTTACGCGAGCCAGAAGCAGAGAACCGGAGGGGTCGGCACGCCAGAGATGAGGTATGTTACAGTAATTGTCGTATCTGCATAACTAATAACACCCTGTTATCAGAATGCCATTCGTGATGGCTACTTCCTTTTTTATTCCGGTCGGTCTGCTCATCTATGGATGGTCTGCCGAACATCATGTCTTCTGGCTGGTGCCAAACATTGGCGTTGGCATTTTCTGTGTCGGTATGTGCCCAACAAATCCCGGTGCCTCGTGATGTGGAGCTGACTCGCAATGATTTCCTCAATTCTGTAGGCGGTATTGCTGCAATGTTGGCACTACAAACATACATCGTGGATAATTACGGTCTTTTGGCGGCTAGTGCCCTCGCTGGTGCCTCAGGGTTCCGATCTTTGGCAGGCTTTGGATTCCCACTATTTGCATCAGCTATGTTTGATAAACTTGGAAACGGTAAGTAGCTACCTTGGCATCCTGCATTGTCCTCTAAAAACTTTGTCTCAACTGAACTGCCAATTATCCTTTATAATTCTAGGTTGGGGGTGCTCTGTTCTAGCACTCGTGGCGCTTGTCTTCATTCCCGCTCCGTTCTTGTTCTATCGATTTGGTCCTTGGCTTCGAAAGCGTAGCCGTAATGCCAGCGTTCCGCCCAGCCCGATACCCCAGGCTCCTGGTGCCAAGAACTAAGGTGCTGGCCAGCCAGCTATTACTAGAGCAGACACATTGCTTCATAATCTCTTCGTTGCTTAATTCCGTTCATTATTCTTCAAGTGGACCTTCTAGTATACTCTTTCCAACCTATGACTGCACGCATGGACATCAGTAGCTCATTACCCTTAGACATCGTAATTACTCTGCTGAACATAAACTGCATACACATTCGCAATATACCTCCAAATTTTCGTCTTAGATGCATCCACGGTAGACTGAACAAGAGATTTGGGCGATGGGTTGAATGTTGGCTGACGATGTCCACCAACTGTGCTCAGACAAAGTATGATAATTCAACTACGTATACAAAACAAGAACAACCTTCCCCCAAAGGCAATCACCGAGATTGCTCAGCATACACCTAGAAGGCAACAGTGAGTCAATAGGTCTTGCCATGTAAGCGAGTTCAAAACAGTGTACCTTGATTGTCTTGTCCGCGCCTCCTGTGATCAGGCGAGTCCCAGTTTGATCGAAGGTCGAGCAGAAAACGCCAGCTTCTGCATCCAGAGAGCCAGGCTGAGGGACATCTTCAGCAGTTTGGAATGGTGTCCCGGTCTTATAGTCCCAGAACGTCAAGGTCCCGTTATCACCTGAGCGTCAAGCGTCAGAATCATTAAAGGGGTAGGAAGAGCGACAAAATGAAACAAGAGTGAGAACGTTACGAACCTCCAGAGAAGAGCACGCCATCGGCATTGACGCTCAATGTGTTGATCGTAGCTTCATGTCCGCTGAAGTTGTGGACGAAGGTGCCTTCAGGACACTTCCATTTCTTGATGTTGTTACCACCGGTTGAGCCCGAGGCGAAGGAGAACTCTGTTGGGTGGATAGCAAGTGCCCGAACAGACTTCTTGTGATGAGTGAGTTGGGTCAGTGTTTTTCCAGCTGCGAGATCCCAGAGTCTGGATGTGGAAGAATGTTGAGCCGACTGAAGAGAAAAGTAGAAGCGAGATATGCACACCTTATTGTCGAATCCATGGAGCCGGTGATGACTTGTGGGTCAGATTCTTGGCATTGCACATCGGCTACTGTTCCAGTGTGTCCAGCAAGGACATGGATGTTGGCTTTTGTCCGCATATCCCATACTCGAGCAGAAGCATCACGACCAGCTGTGACGAGGATATCTAGGGTGGGGTGTAGGCTAGGAACAGTAAGGTCAGGTCGAGTCTTGTCTGAGATGAGAATGCCAAGCTCACCTGAGAGTGTAGACGCCAGACAAGTGGCCATGGTAATGACGGATGACCTTGTTGGACTCCAGATCCCAACATTTAACCATCTAGACGGAGCAAGCATACTCGTGAGACCAGAAAAGGAGAAGGAAACATTTAGAAACTTTGCTGCATACCTTATCCTCACCACAAGAGAACAGATACGGGTGCCGCGAACTAACTGCCAGACCTCTCACAGTGGAGATATGTCCCGTCAGCGACAGCTTGAGCTCTCCACTTGCGAGGTCCCAAATCTTCACCACTCGATCTCCTGCACCTGTAGCGAACCATTTGTTCCCCGGCTCGACCGCGACACTCCGTACCCAGCCCAAGTGCCCAGAAATGACACGCATGAGCTTCCATTGAGGATGGAAGTCCGGCTTGACTTCGCGTTGCTCTTTGCGGCGGATGAGGGCTTGGGAGAGGGCGGATTGTGGGTGACGCAGGGAACTTGGGGCTTCTTGTGGAGGGCCGTCGCGCGACACAACATCTTGAATCAGGCGGGTGGAGGGAAGCGAGGCTAATTGAAAGCATTATATGAGTGGGAGCGTGTCAAAGAAAAAAATGGCGGTACTTACGACCATTGGTGATGGCTTTTGGTCTGGAGGGTCCAACAGGGCCTGCCTGAGCGAGCAGGGCAGGCGGTAATGTCTTCACTGAGGCATATTCGTCCCGAATTTTCACTGAAAGCTTTAATCGAGCACTATAGAACATCGTTCCAGAGCAGAAACAGCGTAGTAGAAATGCTTGAGCAATTGAAGTATTCCATAAACATGTAGCGAGTCTAGCGGCTACCTTTTCTCTTCCTCTTTCCTCGCAAGTTCTGTACCTAGGAACACAGAGGCTGTTCGCTTCTCACTCCGACGCAAGAGAGATTCCAAAGGTGGGAAACCAGGAGTTGAATCGTCAGTCACAGCAGCCATTGTAGTCGGCCTCGAAGATGACAGGAGTAAGTAGGCGCAAACACATACACACAATGGAGTCAAGCGTCCTCAGGAGCAGCAGTATAGAGCCGTGCATGATGGGTATTGAATTATCAAGAGCATTGCACCGACAGCGAACACAGAAGGTTACGAAGTCAAACGGCAGAAGCGATTAAAAGGAGGAAAAAAACCGAGTCCAAGACGAAAAGAACGAGGATGAAACGACCAAAAACATAGAGGCAGTGTAAGCGAGATAGACGATAGAGGCAATGAGAGAAAGCAGGGTAGCAAGGTGATGTAAGAGACGAGATGAGAGATTGAGTGAGTGAGGTGCATAATGTTAGAGGAAAGAGAAACAGCTCTGGATGATCACAGCTTCAGTTCTGTGAGCACGCGGCGAGCAAGCATCTGGTATTGCCAGGCATCGCCGCCAACTCTCCGGAACTGGATACCATGAAGCGGAAGCCATGGAACCTAAGAATTATCGAGCAAACCGAACCAGTCAGTTTTCACAAGCTTCTACGAAGAATGCAAAAGAAAACGTACTTTTACGATGTTCACCTCGAATCGAACACATAGATTATTATTTGCGGTGCTTTCAAACACGGCGCTGTCTACCTGGCCCATCGGCGGCGAGGCATTCGCCATTGCCAACGCCGCGGTCGGTGACTTTGGTGTGGCGGGGACCGCGTAATCGCGTGGTATCGGGGGCAAGAACTTGCTCGAGGTAGGAGTCGTCGGCTGAGGCGACGATCCTGAGGCCTCGGGCTCGGCGCTTTGGTTGAGGGTGTCAACCGTATTGGTCGAGCGACTGGTAGAGGGCGCCGCGTCGTTCGTGGTACCATTAGTCTGGTGTGAGGATACTGGGGAGAAGACGGTGGAGCCATTGTTCGGTGCGGACGCAGACGACACCAAATTGGAGGACGAGAGGGCTCCAGTCGAGGAAGGAGGCCGATCAGGAAGCTCCTTGTCTTTGTTGCTCTTCTTGCCACCGAACGATATCTTCGACACTTTCCTCACGATCGTCTTTGATGTCCGATGAGCATGGCCCGTTGTACCACTACCGCTCGCATGTGGTGGCGAGGTATCCGCATGAACCAGCTCCCCAATTCTCTTCTGCCCAGGCTGTGCCTGCACAGATGACAGATCAATTGACGGCAAGTGGATGCACTCGTACCCGCCCTTGATCTCGCGGTACTGCACCTGCATCCGATCCAGCACACGTTTCACATCCGCACGAATGACAGAGACAGGCTTAGTCGACGTCGTTGCGACGCTGAACAAACCCTTGAGATATACAGGCTTGGGCTGCGATGCACCCCCTGTTCCAGCACTCGAGCCTGCGCCACCTGGTGCGCCTCCCGAGTCTGAAAGCGCATTGGGATCTTCTTCGCCGGAACTCATGATGGCACCTGAGTGATCCTCCTCCTCTTGGATAATAGCACCTCTCGGCGGAGCATTCGTGATTGGTGCAGTGAGGGGCGGCTCCAATGACGACGTTGGCGTACCTCCAGCCGTGGATGGTCTATGCGAGTCGCTCACTTTTCTGGGGCTACCACCTCTCAACACTCGTCCGACACTACCAACGCTGCCTCTCCTATGATGCGACTTGATACCAGGGTCGAGCACTGTCGCTGCGCGACGATGGAAACCACCAATAGGCTGACTGGCACTAGTCCTCAGTGCTCCGCCCGTCGTTGTTACCTTGGGCCCAGAGGTGGGGGGTGTTGTCGCACCTGTCGGCGCAGTAGCAGTAGTGCTAGGGGAGGACAGAGAAGCGGAATCCGCAGTGACCTTGACATTCGGGATATCGATGGGAGCCGTAGCTGGCTCTGGCGTAGGGGGGACTGCTTTCTCGTTGACCACAGTGTCTGCTGTCGAGCTGGGGACGAGGATGCTCCCGCGCTTCGACTTGGTCTTCTCCCCATTCTCTGGGTGCCCACGGCCCATGAGAGAGCCAAAGCGTCGAACCAGTGTCGACCCAGCAGAGTGAGGCTCCTTGGAGGGGCTCGAGGCTCGTCCATTCGCCCTGATCGAATCTGCCTTGGCCTTGTCTTCATCAGCCTCATTCATCATCGGGAGCGCCTTTTCAGTGAACGCTGCAGAGATGGGCCGCCCCGAACCAGCCATACCCGTCCCAGTCGCAGCAGCAGCCGAGTCATAGCGCATGCGCTGCCTCTCAATGCGATCCGCAAAGCCTTGGACTTCAGGGCCCGCCGTCTGCGGTGGCGCAGCCAGCGGAGACGGCTGCTGCGAGAACTTCGAAGGGGCTAGTGCACCGTCCTCAGCAGCTTCGGAGACCGAATGATCTGCAATACCTTTCGATGGCGCAGCGCCCCACGAGCGCAGAACACTGGGCCGCTGGTTCAAGCTCTGACTGCGTCGGTGCGTATTCGCTGGTGCAATTCGCGATGGCGCAGCCAATGTCGTGGCTCCCATACCCATACTGATCGGGGAGATATTCCCTCCATTGAGCACGGGGCTATTGGGATTAGGACTAAGGCTGGGGGACGCAGGGGGACGAGTAAGATCCAAGTTCTCTTTCTCGCCTGAGACGGGATGGCGCATCGCAATAGGGGGTACAACATCCGTTTTCGTACGAGGCTGCGCACCAGTGGGAGCAAAGGACGCCTGAGCCGGGTTAGGTGAACTTTGTGGCGACTCATACGACATTTCAGACAAGTGCGACTTTTCAGGCGCAGGCAAACGGGGTAGCGGCATTGAATAGTCGGCTCCTCCACGAGCTCCAGCACCTGCCGCAGTGGGAGGGACTGCCAAGGCTGGCTTGGCCAAGACAGCAGGTGCACTGGCAGGGGGCACGGCGCTAGGCGGGGGTACAGCAGCTGCAGATGCTGATGAGGACTGTGCCGCACCACCATTCGCTGCTGCAAGAGCTGCCGCATTCTCAGCTTCGACCAAACTGAGCTGGCTGCTCGCAAAATGACCAGGCCCATGCACTCTCTCGCGCTCCATCTTTTCGCGCACGAGGTAGTATATCGAAATCAGGGGGTGGAATCCGCGGGTCGGGTCAGGGATCTCTCGTGCCGCTCCGTCAGGGCCATGAGCCGGGTCAGCTGCGGACTTGGCAGGCGGAGAGTTGGGCGGCGTGCTCGAGGACGAGAACAGTTTCTTGCGGTAAAAGTCGAGACCCGAGAAGCGCCTACTTGCGCGCTTGGCTTCCTTTCCATTCGCGTTGGCATCGTGTTGCTGGGGAAGCGTTGTCGAACTCGTTTGGAATGAATCCACACTCGTGCTCCCGCTGAGTGCAGCAAAGCTCGAATAGCTCTCACTTTGGGCCAACGCTGTCGTCGAGGAGCCAGATCGCAAAGCCTCGCGTTTCTTTTCCCATGCATCAACGGCGAGCTTGTACTTGGGTGAATTGAGGATTGTTGACAGTCGCCGCTCAATGTCATCCTCAGTACCAAACTCAAAGCCTGTCATGCCGCGGATGACATCACGTTCCAGTTCATCAGCACGCAGGGGTTCGCGTGAGACGAGATGCGAATCGGGGGGTCCAGGGAAGTTGCGAACCATCCAGGGATGTGAAAGAACCTCGGCGAGGGTCGCACGTGCGGGGGGGTTGGTGACAAGCATACGAGAGAGTAAGTGTTTGCATTCTACGTCGGCGAAGTATGAAAATTGTCAGCATATAGCCACTTTGTCGTGATGAGAAAAATTGGTAAACAAGGACGCACCATGGCTCAACCACGCAGGATACTCGACGACACCTCTCTTGATCTTTGCGTGCAGGGCTGGCATACTCTGATCATCGAAAGGCACCTTGCCACATACGAGGACGTAAAGAACGACACCAAAACTCCATACATCCACCTCGGGGCCAGTGTATATCTTCGCGTTGAGTAACTCGGGTGCCGCAAAGTATAATGAGCCACAGAAAGTGTTGAGATGGTCGGTTGGGTTGTAGAGATTCGAGAGGCCAAAGTCTATTATCTTGATGTTGCCCGTTTGCGAAATGAGAATGTTCTCAATTTTGAGATCTATGCAGGGGCGTGGCAAGATAGATGAATGCGTCGGGTTGATCATTAGAGGCCGACGAGCGAGGCCATGGAAATGTTACGATCCGAAGTAGGTGCATGACGCAAGAGAGAGAAAGATATTGCAAAGTGTGAGCCCCACGATCGATCCAGTTTGGCAATTCAAGAGAGCGCCAAAGGAGGTATAAAGAGGGAAAATACACACCTCGATGAACGACATTACTTTTGTGGCAATAATCCAAAGCGCTACCAATTTGTCTTGCAAATTTCCTTGCCACGCGCTCCCGAAGCCTGCCATGGCTGATGATATAGTCGAGCATTTGTCCACCATTAATGTACTCGAATACCATGTAATAATGGTGTTGGTGCACGATCATCTCCCGCATGCCGCAGATGTATGGATGATACAGCAGCATAGAAAGCGAGGCCTCGCGAACGGTTCGAACTTCTTTGGAAAGTTCCTTGGCATTCTGCTTTGCGATGAAGGATGCCGTAGGTGGAGGAGTGTTCGGATCGTGGTGCTCGGCGGTCATGAGAGGTGTTCTTGGGACAATTTTGATAGCAAGCTGCCAAAGATCGGAACCGCCAATAGCAAGTGCGAAATATTACGGTGGAGCGAACATTTGCGTGCCAAAAATACAAAGGGACATGAGTACTCCATGATGTCCTGATAAGCAGACGCTCAGCCGGCGACGAACCTTTTCGCCTGTTTGATTGTGCACAGACAGCTTGACTTTGCCCATGCTGCCAGCTCCGAGGGTTTTGGTCATAGTGTAGTTCCCCAGAACACGCCCTCCGCTCTGCCGGCTGCTGCGGTGCTGACCAGATTCGTGATGTCGAGAGGACGTGGAACGTCTCTGTTGTTGTTGTTGCTGCGCAGCATCCTGCTGCTGCTGATGCTGCTGCTGGTCTGCTGCAGAAGGGGGAGGAGGGGGCGAGGCGAAAGCCTGGGGCGGCATGGAGATGGGGCGGGGGCGGGATGAGGAAGCGGAAGAGGTAGTGCCGTTGGTCGAGAGAGGTTGTGTTCGAGGGGCGGCAGAAGGGACAACAACAGCGGAAGGGGCGACTGTGGGCGTAGGGGTCGGAGTGGTGCCTGAGGATGATTGCGCATCGGGGTTTGTCGAGTCGGTCATATCAGACGTGGAGGGTGGAGCAGGCCGTGGTGATTTGGGCGACGTCGGGCGTCCAGTGCCGTTCACAGGCGGAGGGGTGCCAGCGCCTTCGACAGGGTCTGCGGAGGGACTGGCGCTGCGATTGGGAGAGCGGCTGTCGATGGCCATGTCATATTCGTGGCCTGTGACCATGCCGCCATGGGTGGGTGTGGGCTGTCCCGACTCGGGCTCGACGACGTCGTCTGTGTGATTCCGGAGCTGCTGGGTCGGCTGATGGGGCGGACTGCCGAGCGAGGAGGGGTAGGCGTCCATGCAGGGCTAGGGGGAGATGCTATTCCACGTGCTTTGCAGGTAGCGGTGAACGACGACGCCGATTGACGGAAGGGCCCAAGCTCGAGAGAACAACACAAACTTGGACGTTCTGGCTGTCGTAAGTCTGTGCTAGCGAACAAACTCTAGCGCAATAAAAGCCGGGAACGACGAGTCAGGCAACCAGCAATCCTGCACGTCGAGAGTGGGGTCCTGAGGCAGTCTGGAGGCGTCAAGGACGGGATGGCAGAAGGGAACGATTGCAAGTCGACGCTCGTTTGGGCTCGTTGGTCACGGAACGGCGGTCAATGCCGGCGTTTGCTGTTGTGGGAACTGCTTTGTCACAAATAGCTGAACTCCTAACTTGCAATAAATAAATGATATAGCCTATCTCCTGGCTGACTATCCTATCCCTCGTCATATTCATCTCTGGCCGAGAAACATTAAAAATGGCTCTCTCCCCTCCTCGTCAAGCTCTGGTCAATGGGTTACACACCCTCGTTGACACACGGCGCTTTACTCAATCATTTGAACATGGTCCCGCTGTGCGGCCTGGGAGCCACTGAAGACCCCGAGATTCTGGTTCTCATCCGCGCGAAAAAAAGAAAAGAACGATCTGAGGTGTATGATGAGGATCTCATTGGACCGGAACAGAGGTATTGATAAGGTACGGAAAAAGAGAACAGAGAGAAAAAAGACAAAGGGATCATGTGGCAATATATTCCACAATTATGGGAATGAGTGGGAGTGCGTCAACCTAATAACAGGCTATGATGTCAATGGATAGCTATAAAGAAGATGCGAGCGGGCGCAGATAAAGAGCGAGAGCACAGATCGAGAACAAGAACAGCAGGAGTCATTCCAAAGGGGAAGAAAGCTAGCTAAGCAACAACCTCTCTAAACCTGGACCTCGTAGAGCGCCTCGAGCTCCTTTTCAAAGTGTGTGGCAGCCTGCTTACTATAGAACAGAAAATATGAAGGCATTAGATCATGAACAGATGATCAGACAGAAAAAAGCAACGAACCGCTTGATCTTGAACGTCGGCGTCAGCACATTGTCCGCCGTGAATGGCTCATTCGTCATGTGAATCGCCTTCACGGTCTCAAAGCTAACAAATGACCGCCACACCATCATAGACATCAATCAGTTAATCATGCTACTTAAACTGCAATCAATGCCAAAAACTCACCCCTTGAGACCAGCCTTCTTGGCGTGCGCATTCATCGTGGTCATCACTTCCGCGTACACCTTCTCATCTTTTGCGATCTCGTCCAGCTTGGCACGATCAGTAGTAGCAACGACAGAGGTGGCAGGGATCGCTCCCACGCGCTTGGCGACCTCGATGATCTGGACAGGGTCGGGAACGACAACTGCGACAAGGTGGCTGCGGAGCGAGTCGCCGTAGACGAAGGTCGACTGCAGGAGATGCACAGTCGAGTAGGTGTTCTCGACCTTCTCGAGCGCGACGTACTCGCCCTGGGACAGCTTCATGATGTTCTGAGAAGATCACACGTGTTAAATCAATGTTTTGAACCACAGACGTAGGATTATAACCAACCTTGACACGATCAATGATGACAACGTGGCCTTTAGCATCGATCATGGCAACATCACCGGTGTGGAGCCATCCATCCGCATCAAGGGTCTTCGCAGTGTTCTCAGCATCTGCACATATACAAAAGCTAAATAAGTAATGAGAGAATTCCCGTGAGGTGAACGGTACGAACCCTTGAAGTATCCCTTGAATGTGTTCGCCCCGCGGGAGCATAGCTCACCACGAGGGAAGGGCTTGTCCTCGCTGGTGTAACCCATCTCGGGCACGTCGACGAGCTTGAGCTCATTGACAGCCGAAGGAGCACCGACAGTTCCAGCTGCGTCACGATCAAGAGCGTAGTTTGCCGTGCAGCAACCACAGTTCTCGGTCATGCCGTATCCTACATAGGATAAAGGAAGAAATGAAGTCGAATAAGAGCGGTCAGTCAACCAATCGGACCGCGAATTTTCTTGACATGATAAACAAAGAATCAAGCAAAAATGATAAGCTTACCCTCGCACACATCACCACCGAAGGCAATCTTCAAGAAGTTGAGCACGTCTCCTGATAGCGGCGCACCTCCACTCTTGATCGCTTGGACGTTTCCACCAAGCAACATCTTAATCTTCCTGAACACGAGCATGTCCCAAAGTGCGTGGTCACGGGCACCAGTCTCCTTCAACTGGCGCGTCTTCACCTCAATGGCTCGGCCAAGAAGGGTGGCCTTGAGACCGCCAGCCTGCAGGGCAGCAGCTGCCGCGGTGTAAAGCCTGTTAAGCACGCGGGGCACGGAGAAGAAGATCTTTGGCTTGAGGATCTGGGCATCCTCCAACAGACGCAAGTTGTCGCCAGAGTAGAAACCAATTCCGACACCGACACCCAAGCAAAGAAGCTCGACGAAACGCTTTACGAGAGCAAGAGTGATGGGGGAGACAGAGATCGTGGTAAATTCTCTGGGAAGATCGACGTAGTGAACGAGAACTTACGGCATAGACGTGAGCAAGAGGTAGGTAGCTCAACATTGTGCTACCAACGGTGAAGCTATCACCGAGGACGGTCGCGACGAGACCAGATGCCATGGCACCATGGGTGATCATGGCACCCTTGGGATTGCCAGTTGTGCCCTATTGGTGTGAATGCCAAAAGGATAAATACACTTTCTGTTGATAATAGGCAAGTACACACAAAGCACTTACCGAAGTGTAACAAATGGTGAGGAGAGTATCAGGCGTGGCAGGGATGATAGGGGCAGGCTTCTTGCGGCCCATCTCAAGGACTGGAGCACGTTGAATTCCAATACCATTGTATGACGATCAAGATTGAAGAGCGCCATGCACACCCCAAATGGAGACGAAAATAGAACGCACAAGACCGATGAGTCATAATACCTTGGCATACCGTCAACTCAGAAACGTACTTTGATCAAATTCAAAGAGTTCAACGCCCTTGTCCGCAGCCCACTGCGACAGCAGAGGCCTGACAGTCTCGCCGAGGTCATCGATGCTGATGATGACCTTGAGCGCTGGCATCGTGGTCTTCATCTTGAGCAAAGCTGGGATCTTCTCAGCTGTGGCGAAGATGACGGATAATCCAGCGTGCTCAATGACATAGCCAACAGCGTCAGGGCCAAGGGCGTCGTACAGCGCAACGGTGACCATGTTGTAGCCCTGGTTGGCCAGATCGATCATATGCCATTCTGTGTGGCCGCACAATCATAGAAGTGTAGTGTCGTCAATTATGGAAGATTCAGGAAATCCCGTCGAAAATCCGCCAGTTGCGAGTTTCGTGTGTTTCGCGTGCCCACACCGCCATGGGCCACATAAACAGGGACGGTGGCGTGGGTGCATTTCCATGGGAGGAAAATCAGCGCGGCGGGAGACAATTTGAAATTTCGGAGGCCCGAGGTAGGAAATTGGGTGCCGTTCCCACGACAAGTGTGGCACACCAGGTTGGCCAGAGGTCGTGGAGAATTGACAGTAAGGCCATCCGATGTCCCACCGATGCAGGGAGTGGGAAGAGAATGACAAGGGGCGGAACGAGGCAGAGCGAGAGAAACGAGTATCATCAGTAAACGACTCATTGAGCGCTCAAAAAGCAGGGACCCCGGCTCGGTTTGGCAATGCCGAAACTCGATCCCAACAGGGTAGAATAGAACAACGGGCTTTTGATATGCGCGCAGGGCCACGACCCAAAATTTGAAGTGGAAAACACGTACCAGGGCGATTGACGCTCCAGATCCCAACGGTACGATAGCCGCCCTCCTCCGTGGGCGTAAGCTTACCCTCGTCAAACATCGCACTCACGGCGGCACCAACAGCCTTGCGGCGCTCCTCAACTTCATTGTAGGAGTACCACGAATACTTGCCGTCAAACTTGAGCGGCTTGGTGGAAATGCGTGCGCGATATCCGAGAGCAGGGCTGTTGCCACCGATAGCAATCCCTGAGTTCCAAACGTCCTGGCAGGTGTGGAGGGGCTGGTTGTCGGGGGTGAGGAGCTCGGTCCAGAAAGCTGTATGATTGGGGATAGGTTGTTGTGAAATGGAGAAATCATAGGAATGTTGCAGAAAGTGAGGCGATAGTCAGTTTGCGGTGTTACATTGGCCAAACGGTCAAATGGAACACAGACCATTGCGGTAGATACCTATAGTTAGGGAAGACGGGAGGGAATTAATGAGGGGCGTCATTTATACATCGCGTTGAAGGGTACATACCACTTTCGCCTGGCTTCTTGGAGTCGGGCAGCTCGTAGGTGACCTTGTCGTAGGTGACACTGTCTGGCATTCCATGCTCCTTCATGGGGAAGGTCATGTAAGGGAGCTCGGGCTTGAATTCCGACTTGGCCATCGTAGTCGATGTAATGGGCGGAGGGGGGGAAGATTGTGGGTGGAGGATGGGTGCTCTGGTTTAGAACAGGATGCAAGTCACTATATGGGGGACAGCCTGGGAATTTCTCCGCCACACACTCACAGTCAACTCTGATTACGCCAAACCCACGGGCACGCTGACGTTCACCCAGTTATCGTCGATAGGAGCGGCGTTGCATTCCCACAACTCAGTAGACCAGCTGGCCTGCGCTCCAGTTCAAAGAAGAACCTTCCCAGAGCCCACGTACCGCGATCAGTACGAGGAGTCTGTTGGGTCTCCCTGTGTTGATTTGCAAGGGGTTCCCAGCACTGGGCTCCTGTCTATTCTCCGGCCAATTGATCGATTCCACGTTGGCTGTGATTGTCAAACACTAGGCTCCTCACGCACTTTCAACCAACATTGAGACTATGAGCCTGTGCCTGCAGGCAGCTGGGCGTATGCAGGCTGGCCAATCCGCAATTTCAAATGACACTTGTTTGTGCAATGCCTGTCAAAATAGGAATAAATACTTCAGGCTCAATACCCGTAAATCCAACTGTCATCTTCGCAAAAGGGACTGATCGCTCCAATCAGGTTCAGGGAAATCCCTTTGTTTTTCCAGGATTATCATTGCTATTTTAGTTCTGTTCGCGATTATCGTGCTGACGCCAGCCCGCAACCAGATGTTGGGGCTAGCTATTCTCCACTAGCTTCTAGCCAACATGCTATTTCCTCTAGATGCTAGCAATGCAAAGATAGGGTAAATTAGAAGGCTGAAGAAAGCTCATGCTTTGAGTCCAGGCCGAGTTTACTAGCTTTGCATTATTACAGATACACACTCTGACAGCGATATACGCGTTCAATTAATGAGTTGCTCCCGTAGCGAATAACGAATCCAGGAGATCTCCGTCAAGTCTGATGCTATGCGCTCCATTCCGCCATCTTGGTAGCCAGTATATGACCCTGCTTCTTCTTGGCACTGGGACCCCGACAAGCTAGACTTATCCCGCAAGAGCATTTGAGAATTATTGAAATTTCAATTCCAGGAGAACGGATGCAATGGAGAAATAGAAAACGCGGGTTATGCAGTGATCCGCGCCACATCAGTCGGGGCGAGTGAAAATCATCATGAACACTGATTTAAATGGATGATAGAGAAGAAAGCGAGAGAGAGATCAAGAACGAGAACGAGAGAGTCCTATGCAAACACAATAAACAGCAAAGTCATCTACTCTCTTAGAGCTTGATCTTGTAGAGCGCGTCCAGCTCTTTTTGGAAGTATGCGTGGGCCTCCTTCCTGTGTAACCAAAAGATTGGGGCATTAGCAATGACCGCAGCAAAATCAAGCACGAAAAATGGCCAGAAAGAAAGTGTACGAACCGCTTAATCTTGAATGTTGGGGTCAGCACATTCTCCGCAGTGAACGGCTCGTTGGTCATATGGACAGCCTTCACAGTCTCGAAGCTATCAAGTGACCACCATCAGTAAATATCCAACACAGACTCCGACTAGAAGCGAGACTAACCCCTTGAGCCCAGCCTTCTTGGCATGCGCGTTCATCGCCTTCATAACCTCGGCGTACACCTTCTCACTCTTGGTGATCTCGTCAAGCTTGGCACGATCAGTCGCAGCCACAACAGCTGAAGCAGGAATCACCCCCACGCGCTTCGCAACCTCCACGATCTGCACTGGGTCGGGAACGACAACGGCGACAAGATGATCACGGAGCGAGTCACCATACACAAACGTTGATTGCAGGACAGGCACAGTCGAGTAGGTGTTCTCGACCTTCTCGAGCGCGACGTACTCGCCCTGAGAGAGCTTCATGATGTTCTATTTTTGATGATGGAAGGAAGGTATGAAGTGAGTAACGGCAGTTGGAAGGCTCGAGAGGAGCTCATGGCGAACCTTGACGCGGTCAATGATAACAACGTGCCCATACTGGTCAATCGCAGCAACATCACCAGTGTAGAGCCATCCTTCTGAATCCAGCGTCTTGGCCGTGTTCACGGGATCTGGATTCATTTACGATACATGAGCAACCGAGAGAGAAATTGCCACAGCTTCACAACAACGAACCTTTGAAGTACCCCGAGAATGCATTCGTGCCACGCGAACACAGCTCACCACGGGGATAGGGCTTGTCGAGGCTCGTGTAGCCCATCTCGGGGACGTCGACGAGCTTGAGTTCGTTCACAGCTGAGGGTACACCTACGGTGCCAGCTGCGTTACGATCTTGGGCGAAGTTGGTTGTGCAGCAGCCACAGTTCTCCGTCATGCCGTATCCTGTATTCCACATGCAAATAGATTGAGAAAACGCCAGCCCAGTAGGTCAGCAAAGAGCGGGATGAACAAGACTCACCCTCGCAAATGTCTCCATTGAACGCAATCTTCAAGAAATCGATGACATCCGCTGACAAGGGTGCACTTCCGCTCGTGATCGTCCTAATGTTTCCACCAAGCAACATCTTGATCTTCTTGAACACCAGCGCATCCCAAAGCGCATGCTCACGAACACCCGTCGTCTTCAGCTGGCGGGTCTTGACCTCGATGGCCTTGCCCAAAAGGGCCCCCTTAATGCCACCAGCTTGCAGAGCAACAGATGCTGCGGCATACACTCGGTTGAGCACGCGCGGGACGGAGGGGAAAATCCTTGGCTTGAGGATCTGAGCGTCTTCGAGCAGGCGCAAGTTGTCGCCAGAGAAGAACCCGATGGAGAGACCGGCGCCGAGAGAGAAGGTCTCTGTCATACGCTGTGAGGTAGCGAGTAGAAGATAAGAAAGGTGATGAAGACTGTAAGCGTTGGGTCAAGGACGAGACTGGAGAAACGCAAACGTACGCCATAGATGTGTGCGAGGGGCAGGTAGCTCATGAAGGTGCTGCCAGGATCGAACTTGTCACCCAGGACAGTGGAAACGAGGCCAGATGCCATAGCGCCGTGGGTGATCATAGCACCCTTGGGGTTGCCAGTTGTGCCCTGTGGATAGCAAATCAGCAAATCAATGTACGTCCAGGATTGACCACACGCATGAGCCGAGAAGCACGCACCGAAGTGTAGCAGATGGTGAGCAGCGTATCAGGGGTGGCAGGGATAATTGGAGCAGGGTTCTTGCGGCCAAGCTCGAGGACTGCATCAACCAAAGAAAGATTCAAAGCATCCGCGATCAGAGAGTTTCCAGTATTGAATGAACCCGAGGGACTCACTTTCATCAAATTCATAGAGCTCAATGCCCTTGTCAGTTGCCCACTGCGTCAACAGGGGTCGTACAGTATTGCCCAAGCTGTCGATGCTGACAATGACTTTCAGGGCGGGCAAGGTGTTCTTCAGCTTGAGCAGCGAAGGGATCTTCTCGGCAGTGGCAAAGACGACAGAAAGAGACGCGTGCTCCATGACGTAGCCTACGGCGTCGGGGCCAAGGGTGTCGTATAGCGCAACGGTGGCCATATTGTAGCCTTGGTTGCCCAGGTCGATCATGTGCCACTCTGTGTAGGTGTCGAATCATGTACGCGAGGCGGAGCGACGATGGAGACATCCAACATCCCAATCCACGATCCACGAGTTGGGAGCCGTGAACGTGTTGCATACCCAATATCAAACACAGTGCATATAGCATCCATGTGATTCCGTATGAGGAACATTAAGGAAGTCGGAAGCGGGAGGTGACCCCAAGCCCCGAGGCAAGAGACATTTCGTATTCACACGATAAAGTTTGAAGGGGTGGCGCAGAAGGATTGGTCATGGTTGATAGCAAATAGCGCAGACAGCGGTCCAGCGTTCCCCAATCACGGCGCCCGAACGAGCATTGCAGAGAAAATAAATAATAAAGGCTTCATCAGTACAACGGCACTCATAGCGCTCGAAAAGCAGGGCTCGGAGATGAGATCTACGCTCGGTTTAGCAATGCCGAGCCGCGTTTTCAAGCCGAAAGATACAGGCAAAGCAAAGACATCCGACGCGCAGATAAAGGCAGGCGAGGGAAGGAATAGGAAATCTGACGAGATTGATACTGACCAGGGCGGTTGATACTCCAAATGCCGACAGTGCGATAGCCACCCTCCTCGGTCGGGGTAAGCTTGCCCTCCTCGAACATTGCGCTGACAGCCGCGCCAACAGCCTTGCGGCGCTCGTCGACCTCGTTGTAAGAGTACCACACATACTTGTTGTCGAACTTGAGTGGATTTGTGGAGATGCGTGGACGATAGCCGAGGGCGGGACCGTTGCCTCCGATAGCTACCCCAGAGTTCCAGACGTCTTGGCAGGTGTGGAGAGGCTGGTTGTAAGGCGTCAGAAGCTCAGGCCAGTAAGCTTATAGTTTGGTTTTCAGTCATTGGAAGAACAAAATATACGCGAATGGTAGCGTTGCGATTAGGGGAGCATCGATGTGAGTTCAGAGCGCGTGGCAAGGGAGAGAAGTGGAGGCACACAGACCATTTCGGTAGATACCTGCAAGGCAAAAGAGCAAGGAAGTGTCAATAACTTCACCCTAAGAGGCTAGTGGAAGGAGTACATACCAGTCTGGCCTGGTTTCCTGGTGCCAGGCAGCTCAATGGTGACCTTGTCAAATACCAAATCATCTGGGACAGGATGCTGCTTGATAGGATAAGTCATATAAGGGGGCTGGGGCTTGAATTCAGTCCTCGGCATCGTGGCGGATGTCGTAAGGGTGGGATGAGAGTGTGGAGGGGGTGGATGGTGTTTGGGACGGAAGCAGAGAGGGGAAGAACTGCACTTCACAAAGTTTCTGGGCTGGAAATTCCCACCCTCACAAGTCAACTCTGAATACTGCAGCTATGGGGGCCTCCGACGTTCGTGCGGTGATCTTTGATCTCGGCGGGGTGGTATTCCGTAGGTAGGTCGGTCAACTCGCTTATACTCAAGTCCAAACGAGAACACGTCCCTTCAACAGCCCGCTTATTGGCATTGCCCGATATGAAGAAAGCTTGGGTCTGCCTGCTGTGAGTTCTGAGCAATTCTGGAAGCTATGCTAGTGCATATAGGTGTGCTCACGCATCCTGTGCGCTTTCTCTCGTGCTTGTAGGACTATCTCAACGTCCAAATGTGGGTCTCCAGCCCTGTCCTCCTCGTCCTCCGGCCCACTGAGCCTTTTTCTTGCCGGTTCCGGTTTGCCGAACACTGTTCTCTATCGACAATCTGCTCTGCCTTTCATCTGCCCTTTTCACTTATCTGCTGACAACGTATCCGATGCATTTGGCACCCCGTTCATGCGGGGCCATCGTGATTCTCCGCCCTGACTGATCCCGATCATACATTTCCTCTCTGTCGACCACGCGCATTGGCCAATCAATTCACGACCCCCAGAACCTCGCGCGGTCGCGATGGCGCTTGGCAGCGTTTTGAGCGAGGAGAAATACATGACATTCGCGATTTCTACCGGGATTTCGGGAATGAGCTCTCTGATACTGTCCACGGAAATCGAGCCTATCTTCAACATCTTGCGAAATCCTCATCGTCTCCCCGTACGTCCGCCCGTTTTTTTACTACTGCTACTTCATATGGCCCTTCTTCTCCTTAATATTTTTCGTTCATCCCGCAGAACCACCGCCGAAACTGCCGAGCTCGCTTCAAGTTAATGGACGGGAGGTAAATAGCCGGAATGGTTTTTCGTCGCTGTTGCCCTTTGAGCTCATGTGTTGGCGTAGCTGTTTGGTAGCATGATGACGCACGGCGCGGAATTTGATGAATACGTCGTCGAGGCGATTCACAGAATCCGAGGTGAGCGGTTTAAGAAGCACTTCATTTCATCGCTCCCCCACATGTGTGCTCATCATCGCCACGCGTCCGTCTATCGTCAGAATCCAAGCGGTTCTTGCTCATCTCAGTCACGAACAACTTTGTCGCCCCCTATGAGCTTCTCCTCAAGCATCCCTCCTACAACGCCGATCCTTCATCGACCGTACACCCTGCTTCCTCGTCTGACTCGACGGAGCCTCCCTTTTCCGCCAAGGATGAATTGGTATTCTTGCACTGGACTGAAGGCCCCGTACCTCCTTCTGTCCGCGCCATGTTTGACATCTTTATCGACTCGAGCGAGGTAGGGATGAGAAAACCTGAGAGGCGGATATACGAGCTTGCCCTGCAAATGGCGAATGAGAGCAAACAGCTGGCAGGAGAGCTCGAGCCTGGGCAAGTCGTCATGTTGGACGACCTTGGGATGTAAGGCTTCCATCTTTGGATTGATGATATGAGAATGACTCATGGTCTTCTGATATTTCTGCAGGAACTTGAAAACGGCCCAAGAAATTGGAATGAAGACTATCCGTCAGTTACTCCAGAGTCATCATCGCTGCTAGATGGTCGTGCTGATCCCTTGCTTGTTCTATAGGTGTCCCAATAGGAGGCACGAAACAAGCTGTTGCCCAGCTGGAAGAATTCCTACAGATCCCGTTGCTGAAAGATTCCAAGCTCTCCAATCTTGCAAAACTGTAATCGCTGTTTATGACTCTCTCTGCTCCGAATTCTCTTTTGACTGGTTCGATTGGAAGTTTGAGTCGGCGTACCAAACGGCCAAAATGTATTGTGGATATCGGATCAGTTCTTGATTGTATTTTTGCTTGTGATAGACATGGATAAATGTTTGATGCAAGGGATGTTTGAGCCAGAAAGATAGTTGTACAGTTATCACCCTAACAGAATTCAAAGAAGAAGAAGGGAAAGTAAAGTAAAAGAGAATACTACCCATCACCACAATGATGGGTAGCCAAGATTTTGAATAGTGTTCATGCCCAACCCCAGCTCCAATTCCAGTCAGATTGCCTCCCTGCGAGATCAGCTATTGACGAATGGGCTGGGGTTTGAGGGCGAGAGGGGGAGGAACGGAAACGGGAAAGTGAAGGTGAGGGTGAGGGACTCCGTGAAAGATATGGGATAGGGATGCACTGCCTAGGGAACTGTGAGAGGTGAGGGGGCAGTTGGCCTGGTGCTGGCAGATACGGGGAAGAATGGCCGCGGCGAGCCACAAAGGAATGCGGCGTGCTTGGACGCTCACTGATGTTGTTGTACAAGTCGTGGACTGATGAAGCACACGCCACATTCGGCTTCGAGACCTGGATAGCCTCAGCCTGGGTGTAGCTGGGGTAAGTGCTCGCATTATGATAGACCTGTTGAGTATGCGCCGAGAAATGAGGAGGTGGGGTGGCCAGGGGCGGGAAGGATGCTGTGAATTGGAGTCGGGCCAGTGTCTCCTCTAGATGTGCTAGTCGGGCTGCCAGCATCTCGAATCTTCGGCTGTTTGTGCTCATGTTGCTGTCACCAGTGAGAGCGGGCGCAGACGCTCCATTGAATGGATCCGAGTCAATAGCAAAGTTGGTGAGAATCGAGGAAGAGCAATCAGTTCTCGGTTCCGAGGTATCAACCAGCGTATCGTTAGACATTGAACGAGTGGGGAGAGCTTGGGTACGTCCTGAAATAGGCTGAGAAGCCGAAGGAGATGAGGAGCTCCTTGCGGGTACGGTTGGTCCCCGAGGTCGATTATCGGCATCAGAGTCCGTATGCCGACGGAGTGGATGGGAAGTGGTGAAGCGAGTGGTTGGCCCTGGGCCATAGCTGTTCTCTCGGCGCAGTTCATTCAGGGCAGCATCAAGAACCTCCTCTGGCACTTCAGGTGAAGGCGCAACCCCACCCACTAGAGCATTTATTGACACCGCTGCCGATGACCCAGTGAGACTGGGAGCGGAAGGGTAAAGCACCGGGTTTGCCTGAGGCAGTGGTGGCATGGACGCCTGTGGGGTTACACCAAGACCAGCCCAATATGGCATCACGCCATGGGAGATCATCTGGAGAGGCTGCCCGAGGAGCTGGAACGACTCGGTAGCTCTGGTGAGAGGAGAAGGCGTGGACACTGGCGGAGGGGGAGGAGGCAGCTTTACGTCGGCGAAGCCGGTGGTGGCTTCACCAGTTTCATAGTAATGTGGAGAAAGATCATCCACGTAGGCAGGAGGAGGAGAAGAAGGCGAATGATCAGTCGGGGAGTCGCGCGCCGCCTCCTCAGACTTCTCAGCTTCTACTAATAAGGAGACGTGAGATGCGATAGTGTGCGTGGGCGAGTCCTGCACCCAACGCTGCTCGAACTTCTCAGCTATTGATTTCGAGGCAGCTTTCGTGCTTTTTCCAAGGGATTTGACGACCTTTTTGGCCCAGCTTCTGGTAGGACGGATGATCCAGTCACACCGCATCATCTCTAATGAGCTGATAGCGATAGACGCAAACCACCAACAATTGAAGCTGGCAAGGCCATATCTATGCAGAATACTTAGTTACGAGGAATAAAAACAGGGCGCATATGGACACGTACTTTGGCGATTCCATATGAATCGTGTGCAATAGATCGACGACGTGTTCAAAACGTAGGGTGTCATACGCAGACATCATGATTGCCGCGTCGTCCTCGGCGACTAGGGCCGACCTCTCTGTGGAAAATCGAATCGTGTCCACAGCTGTCGCCGAAATGCGAGACAGCTTGATAGCACCGCCGCGCACTGAACCGGGGTTCCGTTCACATCGCGCCCATATCCGGTTCAGGCCACCTAGGGCACTGGGGTTGGTTGGCCGAATACAGATAATCAAGTAGTCGTGCGAAACAAACATCTGATGAAGAAACAGTAGTCAGATAACTGGGTTCTGCTCTGAAGGATTAGGGGAGCTACTAACTCCAGGTCGATGGTAGACAGTAACGTCGGTTACCGGAGCATTCAATAAGTGCTCGAGTCCTGAGGCAGGCGAGTATACATCCTGAAACACCTGGTTGACTGGCCAGCTAATCGGAAACTCGAGCTGGCAAACCGTCGGAAGCGACTCGGCGTTCATGATACATGCAGTGGTTCTGAGCGAGGCACTGCGCCTTGGTGTGCTTAGATTATTACGAGTCATTTCAGCAACGACCGAGCGGTTCCAATGCACAGTCGGAGGGATTGAGAGGACAGCAGCTGCACCGAGTTGAGGCTGAGTAGAAGTGGGTCAAATGGAGAAGAGAGCTCAAGGCGATGCTGCACCGCGAGCCGTCACAGCCACCTCGATCTTCATGACAACAGAAGCCAGGTTTGAATTTAGCCTTCATTCTCAAAAGCGGCAGATCACAAGTCATATTCCTCTTGGCCGATGTGGCCGCTGCTGTGCTGACTGCGGGACCCTTCCTTGTTCACTGGGCGCTTCTGGCTATTACGTTTGGTGTCCGTTCCCACGATTGAGAAGCGAAAAACACCCATCGACAAACCAACATGACGCTCGGGTTCATGATAAGGGAGAAGAGGTTTAATCAACTATGAGAAGTAAATTTGTGAGATAAGCTCAGCGTCTATGCCCCCGGATCCTGAGTCCACTTAACGATGCTACACACCAATGGTTGTTTGTCACCTGCAAAAAATCAACGAGTGCTTCTTGCAGAATCGAGTTAACGCCCATTGTGCCCTCAATTGATCGTAAGAGAACCTATATTACATCAGCTATCAATCGTCTTTGAGCGGCCGCCTATCAGTGGTGTTGAGAATGCACCAGTAGCTATTTCCCTACCCCGAAGTTAGATCAAAGCCACCAGCAGCAGCACTGGCCTGAGGTATCCTTTACGTGTCCTACATCTATCAAATAGCCTCCTTTTTCTCCCACCTACTTCTACGGCAACAATCACCCCGCATCACGCCCATGGTAGCCGCTCGGCGAGCGACGAGCGCGTTGATTGTCTAGAGCCAGCTCCTGTGAGCGAGAAATTGACGAATTTAGCCCCGAACTTGAGGCGAGCATGCTGATCGGATCTTGTGACGTTTTACATCGTTCTAAATCCCCATATATCAATCAGAAATCAGAACTGAGATGAGTGTAGGCGCATTGGTGACGTATTGCTGTACGGTGTAGTCGTCCGGATATCTTTCCCCCGTTCTTGTGAGATTGGCCGCTGGGTTCGGCCAAGACACGGTGATCGTGAGCCACAGCTATCTTTGCACAGTCCGAGAACCAAATCATAAACCATGTCGTATGTCTGTCTAACCAGCCTAGGGTCAACTAACCCACCTCAAGCCCCCTTGGTCTCGTCTGTCGAATTCCTTCCTCATCTCTCCAAGATTCAACGTGGGCTTCTTAGAAAATATCGAAAGGGTTTGAGGTAGAGGCTATGTCAAAATTTGAGCGCTCCTCGCGCAGTTCAGGAAGCCAATTGTTGGATGTATAGAACTACAAAGGGCTCTATTCATTCAACTCACGCCGGTACAACACCACACTTGCTATCCAGGTCAGCAAAATGTTATCAGCATTGGGATGGCTTATTTTTGCATGGCTGCCCAACGTTCGCGCCTCGCAAACCATGTACAAGGCCCAAAATATAGCATAAAACTACAGTACGGTTAGACGAGTTACGTAGGGCAGGGCAGCATGGAAGGAGGAAGCACATAAGTCATCTAGAGGCGGGCAATACAGGAAAGCAACGAACCAGGGGGGCATGCAAAAGAACAACGAGGTTCACAGGAAGGAGGACCTCACCACCCTCGCGCTGCTCCTCTGCCGCCCCCATGGCCCTTCTCGCGATCAATCGCAAACTCGACGTCAACCAGCGTCAAATTCCGTGTACCATCGTCCTCCTCGCCCTTCCTGAACGCCTGGTTCGCCCGCCCCCAGCCCCCAGTCGTCCCTCCCGCACCAAGCGGAGAAGGTCGTGAGTAAGGACTGCTCGTCCCATTCACCGTCGTACTCCCTGTAGTCGTAGTGGTTCCTGTCCCACCTCCCCCTCCTCCCGCAGCACCACTAGTACTGGCTGCGCTCGTACTTGCACCGGCACTCGCAGCCGACGCAGAAGGGGTCAGCGCACTCGCGTTCATCCACGCAAACTTCTTCTTGCTTCCACCAGCAGCGCGCTGCGCGACATCATCCTGGAACTTTTTCTTCATGTCCTCACTCATGTTCTTCGCCGTCACGCCTGGGCCAGGGTCTTTTCGTTTCCGCTTTTTGCTAGACGCATCGCCGCTCCCAGAGGCCTCAGCTCCACTACCGCCTCCCCCACTCCCATCACCTGCGCCGCCAGATCCTCCAGCCACGCCGTCCGGATTCTCCAAACGGTCGTGCCGCAGCTTTCGTATCCGCGTCTCCTCTTCTCTCTCGACCTTTTCGATCGCAGTGAGTAGTTTACGCGGGTCACGCTTGATCGTGTGCCCCCACATCGGCGAGTCGTCCGAGTACAACCCTGGAGGTCGTGCGACTGTGGTTTGAAGGCGATGATTCCGCGCATGGAGTGACGATTTGATGACACCCATAAGACGCTCTCGTAGGCCCAACGCAGCATAGTTGATAGCCTCGTCAGATACTTTCGTGACATTGTGATTTGACGCTAGTGCATACAACCACACGATAAGATGAGGAACACGGAATGTCGAGTCTAGTAATACTGACCTATTGAGCGAATCGTGGGCCCCAGTATTCGAGGATCGATAAACGACTGCTGCCGCGAGCGATCAGCACGCGGTATCCCGGCTGTTTGTCCAGAATAGAAGTCGCGTGTCCGGTTAAGGGCATCTTGTTCCGCCTAGATAACATGATAACCTAAGTCCGGATAAACGTAACCACAAGATAGAATCGGTTGGTACCTTCACGTCCACGCCTGCACTGCCAAGAACATCATTCAGCTCGTTAGGATCCGATGAGTCAAGCGGGTTTGGAGGAGCAGGAGCCGGGACCGCAGGTGCTGGGATAGGGTGATAGGTTGTTGTAGAGGGAGTAGTGGGGGTATGGAGTGTCGTATGGGTGTTCTGATAGTGGGGGGTGTAACTGGCAGTTGATGGAGGGATGGTGCGCACAAAACCTGCAGAGGTGAGCTGACCGCTGGAGTATGTGTATAGTGAGCTGGCGGCCGACGCGCCGGCATTGGGATAAGAGAGAGCCGGTGATGTTGGTGGAAGGGATGGGTATGTCTGGGCTGGGAGGTATCGGGAGAGGGATGCTGTAGGGTTTGGCATGGTCGGTGGCCGACTGCAACGCGCGACATGTCACTTGAGTGCACGAATCAACAAGCCAGGATCGAGTAGAACGAAGCATACCCAGCAGTAGGAGATGGTATTGCTGCCAACGCAGGATCTAGTGTGATTGGATCTGCCAAAAGTGGCTGGAGCTTAACGATGGCCAGGAGGCGCATGTGGTTGGAACTTACTGGACGCGGCGGACGCCCATGGGGACGATGAGGAGGGTAAGCTGATCCCCGAGGGAGTTATGGCCCCTGTTGCCCCAATTGTGGGCGTATAGGGGCGAGATATTGAGGAAGTTGCAGATGCGAGCGATGGTGGACCTGGCAGAGAGAGATGAGGAGTCGTTGTTGTGGTCGTTGTCGTAGTAGACGTGGAGGCTGCCGGGGTGGCTGGACGCGCGTCTACCCGCGGTCGTTTGGCTGCAGTTGGCCCACTCATTGGCACGTTTTGTGGGACGCGTGCAAAAGACGGCGTTCGAGGTGCAGCCTCTGAGTGTCACCGGCGCTCTTTGTTTGGTCGTGTTCAAGGATTTTTTAGCGCCAACCTTTCCTTGGACCTTGAACTCTTGAACGCGCGACTCAACTCATTGCTCTGCGCGTCTGCATCCATGGCTTTGCGGGCGTCGTCGTCAGCTATCAAGTCGGGGCTGTCGGCCCTCCCAAGAGCGCAATTTCCTCCGCCAGAATTGAGGAATGCAGCCGTGCGCGTGCCAGGAGCCAAGCTCACTCCCGCAGAGTGGGGCACCTTGCAGGCACCATCCCCAGCTGCATTGTCAGCTCTTGCTGCTCGTCTGCAATTCTCAGTAGCCGAGTCTAATTCCCCCTCCACGTCTCAAAAATCCCAATCCCGTGCCACCGAATTACTCGAACAAGCATTGACCCACCCCTCATGCCTTTCATTATATTCCAAACACTACCCTAATGCTCCCCTTCCTTCCACAAATCAGGCACTCGCCACCGTCGGTAATGGCTTGCTTGGTCTCTTCGCGTCAGAATGGATCCACGCGACCTACCCACACTTGCCAGGTCGTGCCGCGAAAGCAGCTGTCAGCGCATATGTGGGCCCAAGAACCCTGGCAGACGTTGCTAAAGAATGGGGCGCGCCGTCTCTATTACGGTGGTCACAAAAGGTTCGCTCGTGCATTCTTTCACGACATTCATAGAGCATGTATTGAATTCACCACGTCTATGCTTTTAGGACCTCTCCACTGGGCAAGGTCACTCCGTTCTGCAAGTAACAGCTCTTGCATCTTTCCCTCGTGCTCTAGTGGCCTTGATTGCTCGCCATGTATCGCTGGCTGCCGCACGGAAATTTGTTCACGACCATTTCCTGTCGCGTGCCGTGGACCTCCAACCGTTGCTCAAATTTCGTGCCCCAAAGACGGCCCTCACTGAGACTGTTGCAAAGTTCGGGCGCGAACGGCCTGTTTCCAGGCTGTTGAAAGAAACTGGACGACACACCAACACCCCAATCTTTGTGGTTGGCATCTATTCGGGCGCTGATAAGCTAGGGGAAGGCTTTGGTAACTCCATTAAGATGGCTGAGTACCGAGTACGTAGTATTTTCACGACATAACGTCCCCTCAGATAACTAACTATAGCCTAATTGTTCAGGCTGCTGAAGATGCACTGAATCGTGTCTATCTCACTCAACAACCATCCCACCTCTTCGACCTTCCAACTTCGACCTTCCCCACTTCATTCCAAACTTCCGAACACCCTCCCTCAATACCTTATGGCTCATACACAGCACCGATTCTCGGCGAATCGGAGGTCTTGTATGCTTCAGCAGGTAAAACGGGCACCCGTGCGTCTGGGTTGCCATCCGGTCGTCGCTCTGAAGGGTCGACATCACTACCGCCTTCGCATTCACCCGCACCTTCTCCTTCAGATGTCGACTAGAGTTATGGTACTTTTATGCTAAACATCCGCCCATTAAGCGTCCCCTGCTTTTAATATTCTATCGAGGATTCGCTCTAGCATAATATAATTTCATACAAGCAATCGCAATGTTCACCCCCACCCTGTTGTCTGTCTGGTGCAGCCTCTTAGAACATGTACATGCCCTGAGGAATTGGTCAGTGAATCTACTGCCACATACAACATGGCAAGGAGACGATAGGTTAGGCCTCGCTGAGCAGGACACCAGAGTCGCCAGCCACCGTTCCCACGATTGTCTCGGCCCCGAACAGGTTCAGTTCTCGAGGCACTGCATGAAACGCCCAACATCAACCCCCCGATGCATTATGCCCACCTGAACCAGGCGTTTGCAGCAGGCACACTCGTCCTACCATTCTGTGGCTCCTTATCTACCGCCGATTCCGAATGGCTTCCTCTTGCGAAATATCGGTTCGACTGGCCCGCACTAGCGCGCCGAGAGAACGACTCATATTTGCTGGAGACGGTTGACTATCTCATTCGCACGGACTTTATATACGCAACTGTGAAAAGCTCTACTGCTGAACAGCCTGTGGAAGGAGGGCAGTGGGATCCCAATTTCCTACAAGGTAGAAGGACACACGTCAGAGTCTACCTGGTCCCAGCAGACCTGGAACCGAACCAGGCTACATGGCTTCGGACTGCGAAAGCCTCTATGCAAGCTGCGTGTAGAGACTCAATTCTGACACTCCTTCGTCATCTCGATGTCTCGCACGAAGCCTGGGATTGTCTTGCACCTTCCCCGGATTCCCAGCTCGAGGGAAACTCCTTCTTCACTTCTTGCTTCCCCTCTCCACAAAAAGAAGTCCCCCAGACACTCTCACGTATTTTCCAAAATATCAACTCTCCCCTCATCGATCAGAATCGCCTTGGAGCCGTTGAAACCCTAACGGAGAGGCTCGACGAGCTTACTCATGTACCTGACAGCATACCTGGTCTACGCTCCACGCTCTACCCTTACCAAGGCATGTTATCAGACTCTAAATTCGTGATTGAACAATGAGCTAACCTGTCTAATCCAGCCAACTCTGTGGCCAAACTCCTCCAAGAAGAGCTGTGCTATCCTGATCCTGACGACCCGACCTACATTTGCGTCAAATCTCCAATCGATGCCAGTCGCTATTTCTTCGTCAATCCCTCCACACTATCCGCTCGCTCCTCCCCCGAGCAATATTCCCGCTCCAGGCGAGGGGCAGCTGGTATATTGGCTGAAGATCCTGGCTCAGGCAAGACTATCATGGTATGTACAGGTTCCCTGTCTTCTCTTTTGCGTCTATTGATAGACCCCCTGGACTACTCTAGATCCTCGCCCTCGTCCTTGCCACCAAATTCGAAGTCCCTGTTGCGGTACCTTCTTCGCCGTATTATACGCCCGTAATCATCACGCCTGCGATTGAGCGAAAACATACTATCGGAGATCCTGAGCTTCTTCCAGCTGTTCCTTCGCTGCGACAATTCTCCCTTCATCGAGCCAGGACATCGAATGTGTCTCTAACAGATGCTGCAAACCTCCTCCCCGACCATCTTGCCGCTGCTCTTACGGCCAACAACCCCTACTACATGGACTTTTACCCCGAAATCGACGTGCTGAACCCTAGCAGCTTTTTCAACGTCCGAAGGTCAGCCCTGCACCCAGAAGAGAAGATATTCCTATCTGTTGCTACTCTCGTCGTGGTTCCCGCGATGCTACGGCTGCAGTGGGATGCTGAGATCACTAAGCATGTCGAGGATGGAGCGTTGAGAATCCTTGTGCTGAAAACTCAGAGTGACATAGTTTCCGTAGAGCGACTGGCAAATGATTATGACGTAGGTCTTCAACCACTCCTCGTATTGTATTGATGTTGACCAGCATCATCCTCTACCTTTTAGATCATTCTGATGAGCTATGAAGGTACGAGGACATCTGGTCTTATGGGAGATGTTTAGTTTAATCTTTCCTTCTCCCAGCCTTTGCGTGGGCGGTCAAACACAGAGCTCCTTGTTCTTGCAAGCCCGCTTCTGGATACTGCCTCCCAGTCCTTCTCCACATATGCTGGAAACGTCTGGTGATTGATGAAGGGAACATTTGCGGAAGCGGGGTGACCGAATTGGTCAACCAGCTGCGCCAGATAAAGGCGGAAAACAAATGGATCGTTACTGGGACCCCAACCACAAATCTGGTTGGAGGGACGGTTGACGCTGACGCCAACATGATCAGTGTTGCTGAAGAGCCCTCCAAGCTCTCTGACGACGCGTACAAGGCAGTTGGTCGTCCATGGTCCACCCGCGATCGTGACGACCTCAATCGTTTGGCCTACATGATCGGAGGGTTTCTCGCCATCCCTCCGTTCCACCTGAACGAGCAAGGCGGCAGTGGTATTTCGTACTTCAAGAAGCACATAATCGAACCCCTCTTCCACCCCAATGGTCCGCAATTCGGTACAATCGAGGCTTTATCGAATGTCATGCAGCGGGTCATCATTCGCCACAAGTAAGTTTGAATGTCTCTTTATCACTGGATATCAGAAATTTTGACTACACCAACATTAGAGCCGAAGATCGCGCAAAAGATATCATCTTGCCTCCGATGACTCACGAGACGGTGCTCCTAGAGCTGGATGAGTACGCCGCTATCACGTACAACGTCATGCAGACAGTTATTGCTGTCAATGCCGTCGACTCGGAGCGCGTCGGACCAGTATGTGCACTATAGCTCTGACACAATCTGTTTCATGACTGAAGAATTATCCCAGGACTACCTCTTTAGTCCACAGAATGTACCGCATCTTAGGACCCTCGTTGCGAACGTCTCTCAGTGCGTATATCACACTATCGATGACAGTGTGCCACTTAACCCTGCTTGATCGTCTAGGTCGTTATTCTGGCACGTTGATGACAAAATATTCGATATTGACCAGGCCATGCCTCGAACCAAGAAAGCCCTTGATAAATGCAAGAGTCGGGATCTGGATCTAGCTGCTGATATTGCGTTGTTGGAGCTCTCCCTTCAGATACAGTGAGCAAATCGTCAAAAGCCGGAGCTTTCTCTTACGTTTTGTGCGCCAAGGGAAAAAGCAAGTGCTGACAGCACCTGGCGTGGCCTCATGACCTCGGTCGAACTGCCTTATCGGCTGGCTGGTGTCCCTCCATTATTTGGCCAAGACTGGGGGAAGTCCTCGTTGTCCAGTTCGCAATCACCCGAAGAGATGTCTCAGCCTGCTCGTATCATGCTTGGGTCCTCTCGGATATCGAAACTGCGCATTCTTGTATCAAAATGCCCGCCTGACGCCTTGACCCTCGCAACCATCTCGGCTGCTGGGCAGGCTATCCGGCAAGCCGAAGTCGAGCTAGCAGAATCTCTAGACGCAAAGAAACGGCACATCCAATCCTCTGCGCGCAAAACAAACAAGGCGATGGCTAAGACCGGGATCACAGTCCCCAGTACTAGTAACAAGGCTGAATTAGTTCGAGGCCCTACGGCAAACGGCACGAAATCTCTTGCGGAGCTCAATGCGTTAGCTAATTCTCAAGCCTCGAGTGCTTTCGCGATCGCAACCCATGCAACGGGTATTGAATTGGACGGTGTCTCAGTGAGCTTGATTCGAGATGGTTCATCGCCTATAGATCCTAGGAATGTGACTATTGGGAGGTCCGGGTCGTCGAAATTGGACTACATACTCCAGGAGGTGCGTATCTCTCTGCTTGGCTCCGCTCAAGTCTTATGTTTCCCTCCATAAAGGTCCGGAAGTACTCTGCGAACGAGAAATTCCTCGTCTTCTCGTCTAGTGTGCTTACTCTCGCCCACGTCGCGGATGGGCTCTCCCTCATGGGAGTCCGATTCCTTCAACTTTCCGGAGGACAAACGAGGAACGGGAAGGAGCAGGTGCTGACAACTTTCAAGACCTCGGATGACTTCCGAGTGCTGTTGATGGAGCTGAAGGTTCGTTCCTAATTAAGGGATATCTTCGTATTATCCATTTTCTGCGCGCTGAAGCCTCGACTTTAAGTATGGCGCCCGTGGCCTCAATATCACTGAAGCCTCCCGTATTATTTTCTGCGAACCCGTCTGGGGTCTAGACGTGGAGTCTCAAGCGATTAAGGTACTGTGTTATCCCCACCCGCCGGGATCCGAGCCCTAACAACTTTCGTTCATAGCGTGCCTACCGGATAGGACAAACTCGACCGATCACAGTCAAGACTCTAGCCATTCGTGAGACTTTCGAGGAAGAGATCATGAAGCGCCGTACACCAAATGCACTCTCGAAAGATGTATGCGTTGACGATGGCATGAGAGGTTTTCTTATGGTACGCATGCATGCTCTCTTGCCGACTTTGCGAACAATATGGTACGGGCATTCACTAACCATCTCTTATTTTCTCCAACTAGAATCCTTCGATGATAGGACATCGAGACGCTGCCGAAGGCACTGGCGATTCTCCCCTAATTCCTCTCATGACACCATCCGTCTTGGACTCAGACATGGACGCCGAGTTGTCGGGGATAGCTGGTCCTGATCTCCAGGTGTTAGACATCGATCGGCCTAGGAAGCGAGCAATTCGTTTCGTTGAATCAGAAGCGGATTCAGATATCATGATAGACGATGCTAACATTCCCACCAGCAGCCCCGCAAAGAAGCCAAGGATCCGTTTCGATATATGACCAGTAACACCGCAAATGATTGTATCCAATGTACTGTATCTGTAGACTATGACATAATTGGTTGGTCACAGCAGGATAAGCCAGGGCTGTGGCATGAGGATGGTCGTGATTCTATTCATTATGAACATGCTTGGATGGAGTATCTCACAGACCAAGCATGTTCTTCTTCGCGGCAATTTCGTCTCTCAACTGGAGGTGTCAAGGTCAAATAAAATTCAAACAAGAGTATAACTATAAGGACTCACGAAAGCAATCCTGGTCTCTAGACGAGATGACAGGTCAATAGGGCCGGTTCCGGTGGCAGCAGCTGTCAAGTGTTTCTCTGCTTGAGCAAGGACAGCCTTCCACTTTGTCTGTGCTGCGACAGGATCAACAGTGGTAGTCCCTGAGGACTCTTTGTCCGTAGCCGAAGCATTATCTTCGGCGGACGCGGTCTTTAGAGTCAGCACAGCAAGTTCGAGGTGTGCCGTGTTTATCATCCACTGGCCCTCGACACCCGGGCGGGTCGTGGCACTCTCCAAGTAGGCACGTGCCTCGGTTGGGTGCTCTGCGCCTCTGTGAAGTATTCCCAACAGGAGATCGCGGGAGGTGAGTTCGTCGGGGAGGATGAGATCCACTTTCCCATCCTGCGCAGGCGCATCCGCAGAAGAAGCGGTCAAATAGGGTGTAGGGATGGTGGGTGGTGGGGTCAGGACGAGGATGTCGACGATGTGGGCTTCAGCAAGTTCTTTTTTAATGTTCCCGTGGGTATTCCAGACGACTCCAAGTTCCTCCGCCTAGGTAGGAATGAGGTAGAGGAACTCAATGACCGGAAATGGCAGTGATAAGGAATGAAAACGCACGATTGGCATCTTGATGGCGTCCGCGTAGTCCGCAGGGTTCCCTCCAAGCATTGCCTGCTTCTTTTTGTAGAACTCCACTGCGTGGAATCTACATCAGTATGAGGCGTGAACTAGGGATTCAAGCACTAACTCTTTTTCTTGATGAACACCTCTGTTGGCAGATCACGGCCACCGATTTTCCTCCTTTCCAAAAGACCAGGGAGCCGGTCGAGCTGCTCCTTGGCTTTCTTGGTACCATCTTCCGTGTTGAGGGCAAAGTAGCAGCCTATGAAAACGAGACCTAGTGAATACGGGAGTATGGCGGGGAGGCAATAAAACTAGAGCCAACCTGCAGCAAGGAACGAATATGTAGAATGACTCCTGCGTAATAAAGTATGAGGATATCAAGCAATCAGCAATTTCGCGAAGAAACCCACCAGTTATTCAAGGTTTGCATCTTCAGGAACATTTCTGCACTCTCTTCGTACTTGCGTTCCGCCAGGTAGATCCAACCAAGCTCGAATACAAGCATTGCATCAGCCTGCTGGAAATGAATGGGGCGCTCGGGACTGAGCCCACGAAGCAGGGTTTCAATGGCCGCAGGGTTGTTCCCAGAGTATCGTTGGAGCTTGGCCTATGGACGAATGATACAAGAGCAAGAGCTGCGTGAGACCAAAGAAACTCATCCAAGTGATTGGCCATGATTTGAACAACGCACCCGGTTAAGAAGCCAGAGCGAACCATGTGGATACCTAGCTTCCACCCTGTAGCAGCGAGGCGATTAGGGACACTGTGATTGGGGTAGTTCACGATAGCGACGAACTTGTTGAGCATGGAATCATATTGTCTCATGAGCCGCGCTCCATCAGCCTGCCAGCCAGACACTAGCAGCACGACGCCATTGTACGTCATCAAGGCGAGCTGCCCAGAAAAGTCTATTAGCTTGACTAGAGTTTCGCCTCTACGAGAATGGGCAGCTTACGCTGATGAGTCCAAGGAAGATAGTGCGTTAGCTCGTGCCAAACGAGAACACCAGGCGCAAAGGAACTCACGCAGCAAACTCAGAATGAGAGTCATAACCATTTGCGGAGACAGCTAAAGCTTTTAAACCCAAAGCACGATCGCTCTTGAATCCCAGGACTGAGATGAGATTCCTAATGGATTAGAGGCGGCATCAGGTAGTGTTTTGAACGGAATACTGGGATGACGCACCTGATTTTGGGAGGCAACAAGGACAAGATCAAGTTGAACAGTCCGAATCCTATATGTAAGAAACCATTAGAAGCCTCGTCTCAGTTGGGAGGCAACAAGGACAAGATCAAGTTGAACAGTCCGAATCCTATATGTAAGAAACCATTAGAAGCCTCGTCTCAGTCTAGAAAGGCATTGGGCTTATGCTTACCGAATGCAACGCCCGAAAGGATCAATTCGTCGGTGCGAGTTTGAGGCTCTATTTTCCCAGTTGGCGGGGTGATAGGAGTGGAAGAGCCGCTGCTTGAGCCTCCCCAGCCAAAGAGGGAGCGTTTAGGGCTTGGAGCAGAGGCAGATGTAGGGGAGCTAGCCTGGCGCAGCAGTTTCTCCTTGGGGGGTATGCTCACCGCGAGAGGAGCTTGGAGATTGCTCGAGGACGGAACGCGAGAGGCTCCTGGTGTCGCGTAGCTGTCTAGGCCATTTGGATACACCTCTTTGAACAAGGTAGTAAATTTGCTATGCGCACTGTGGACGATTCAGGTGTCAGCGCACAAGCGAACAAAGCCCCACCATACACCAATTCAACAATCTAAAGTGGGGACGCCAGGTGTATTGTGGAGCATGAGAAAAAGAGGTAGTGAACTTGCCTGTTCAGCGCATATCTATTACAGTCGCGGGGAAGACATTAGCACGGTCGACGGGGAAAGCCACCTCGGCGCACAGACAATCAATCAAATGACAAGGCTCAAACTCACAAGCATTTAGCAAAGCCCATATAGCTCTCCTGCAGCGCATTAGTGAGGCCCAACAAGACGATTGCGTCGGCTTGCAAGGCGTCCCACTCGATCCCCTGACGGAATTGTCGTGCACCCACATCCTTGAAAGGTGACTTCCCACTCTTCGCGAGCTTGGCTTGTTCCTTGGCACCCGCCTCGGCAATCGTGAGGTATTTAGTAGCTTCACCCATGAGACTTTCCTATTTACGAAAGATAAACCGGGGATAATGTGTGGGCGCGCACGGGGATTCACCGAAGTCAGCGATAAATATATCCCTCGTTGGATGGATGCACATGCTGAGACAAGAACGAGTAAAGAAAGAGAGAAGACATGCCTCCATTCCTAGTGCCGCCTGGAGGAAATGCGCCACTCCATTCCCGAGCGAGTGAAATGGGGAGGAGCCTCCAGAGACTACATAGCGTCATCAAAGGCACGTAAAAGCAGTGTTGAGAAGAGATAGATAGACAGATAGATCAATTAGCTGTGTAAACTCGGGGAGACATGTGGGGGAGCTGACATGTTGAAGTTGCTAGCTTGAGGTCGTCGTTGAAGATGGCTTCAAAGCCAGCAGACGCAGCGATGATTTGAGCATCGGTGGTGTTCTCATCCATTGTGGTGGCAGGTTTCTCGCTCGACATATATGCAGCGTTTACGCACAGACAGATAAACTTTAACTTGGAGAAGGGTGATGTAGGTGATGGGAAGACGTTGGAAACGAGAGGCGCAGTTCCGGATGTCGGTCGGGCAAATGAGACCTTTGGACACGGCGGCACCGGGGGCTCAGGGAAAGCGTGACAAAACAAATAAGGCGGTGTTTGATTGAAAGCCTCGGGATTTGTACTAAAAAAGTGCAAAAGCCAAAAACAATGAACATTACTAGTACTATGAAACCTTAGCAGTATGAGCATCTGGTAGGTGGATGTCGATGGCGGGGGATGTTACAAGAAATCAGAGGATCGGAGAGAGGCCACTGAGTATTAGGCCAGCATGGAGTGTGGTGAAGTAAATCCAGCTGATTGTATGTTACAACTATAGTATTTGCTGTTGAGGCTGGCGCCGTGGCTGAATATAAACCAGGGTGAGTCAGTAATGCAGGTCAAACGAGCAGCAAGGGAGTCACGCGACAAGAATTAGGCACAACGACTGACCTGTCCATTTGGGTTATTACCACCACCGCCCCTCCTCCTTCCCCGACCATTTCCGCCTCGCCAGCCCCCACCACCCCCTCCATAGCCACCCTGGTTATAGCCACCATTGCCATTCTGGCCATCCACCCACTGACCAGTGCCATAAGCACCCTGCACGCCAACCTCGCCAAAAGTGCTGAGATTCTTGTTCCGCTCATCGTTCGCTCTCATCCCACCGCGCCCACGACGATAGCCTCCTCCACGACCGCCGCCGCCACCACGATATCCACCACCACCACCACCGCCTCCTCCACGCGGGCCACCGCCATTAGCAATAGCATCAGTCCGAGCTTTCGTATCAGAGGAAATATCATCGAAGAATGACTTCTTCTTATCATAGAAGACCTTGGGCTCCTCCTTTGGTGTGGCGGACAAGGGGCTCTCCGCATTCTCAACGATTTCGCCAGGCTCAGGGGATGTGACTGGGGCAGGTGTTCCAGCAGCAGGGGATGTAGCATTCGCCGTTGGGCCAGCGCCTGCGCTTGCAGAGGCAAAAATCGACGCCTTGTCAAACTTGAGGTTGGAGGAATCAAAATCGAAATCCTCCTTGGGGACAACAGGGGGCGGAACAGCAACCGAGGGTCCATCCCCTGGCCCACGAGGGTGTTGGTGAGATGGCCGCCGGCCTCCACCACCCCCGCCACGTCGAGGACCGCCACCACGTCTGTCGCCTCCATTGTTATTACCAGAGCCATTTTCCACTGTCGTGCCATTAGCATTTGAAATGCGAAGGTCGTTGATAGCTCGCTCAACGGTCTCGAGTGACGCAGAGGCTGAGCGAACGGGAGGTGTTTCGCTCCGAGCAGCACCGGAAGCGACTGCAGCCACTGGTTTTGCTACTGGTAGAGATTGCGCAGCTTTGGTGGCGTTAGCAGCGGCAGGAGTAGGAGCGGCAGGCTGGGATGATTCAGCTGGGGCGGGGGTCTAAGGCAACAAGATAATTAGGCTAATTGCTAGCAGTCTCTCATAGACAGAAACGACGCACAGGCTGGATGGAATCAGTGGCTGGAGCGGCAGGCGGGGCAGCAGGAGTAGCAGCCTAAGAAATGAAAGGCAGCAACAGCGTTAGTTTTAAAGTCTAGTAGATTTCAATTTTTGGCAGGCATACAGGAGCAGTGGGAGGCATTTGAGTCTATAACACAAAAGTCGGGTCATGTGAGCACAATTATCATAGGATATGGCGACAGTGAAGAGAGGGAGAGAATCAGAAGGAAGGCAACGGAAATATCCACATGGGGTTATGCGCTCTTGGACATGGTGAGACGAATCTCATTTACATCCGAAATGCTTCATCATTAGGGAAAGTGTGCACACGTAGAGAGTAACGTGCAGCCAGGCCAAATAATGCAAACAACGAGACAACCAAGACACTCACAGAGAGAACGGCGGGGTCAGCAAAGGCAGAGGACGAGTTTGGACGGGGGTCGACATCAAGAGCAAGGTTCTGGACCTCGGCAGCGCGGAACACGATGTAGTCATATGGGCGCTCCTGGGGAGGGAGGAATTCCTCAGGAGGGGCGCGATTTTCCGTGCCCATCGAGTAGACTGTGACATAAAGTACAATGTGAACACCAGTTTGAGCAGTAAGAAATGCGAGAGCGGCGCACCATTGGAGAGCCCAATTGTCGACTCTATATGGTCGATTTTTGTGAGGATTCCGCGGTAACGGACGCCTCGAATGGAGGTGAGTGATATGGGGGATCTATTCAAAGATGTATAAGGACCCCCTTAGCACAGAAATGAATAGCGAAATGTACCCAATGTAGCTCGCAGACATGTTTGCTTTCGTCAGTCGGTTTGTTTGTTCGCCAAAGGGCAGAAAGCGCCTGCTCTCTGTTTGTTGTTGTTGTGACACCCAGAGACAGGCACTTGATTGTGATTATTTCCCACGGCTGCGGCAAATTCCGTTCCTATCACGTTTCCTGGCAACCCAAAGTGTTCTCCCTCGTCCCAGACGCCCACAAGGTCCTCTCTGCCCCCCGCGCCCTCGCCATCGTTGCGTGCAGCGCTCACGTTCATTCTCTAGCATCCTACTATCATTCTCTCCCCCTCCCTCTCACTTTCTTTCTTTAACCCAACTTAACTCCCCCTTTGTCCCCGAGTCGCAATCCCAAATGGCTGGTGGCGGATTCAAGAAAGTTCACACCAACGTCCGCGCCGGCAAGGCTGGTGCTCTTCTCGTGGTACGCTGAGGCTCTCTCGTGCTCCATCCCGCACATTTTGCGGAGCTTTCCACTGATTTTTATCCCATGTTGTCATGCTGTTTTCTCTTGGCGCCATCATCAGAGAGATCACACCTTTGCGAAGCGCTCCAACTGCACCGGCTCGGCGTTCTACACTGCGCCCACGTCTGGCCAGAGCGTCGACAGCTCCAAGCAGGTCACATTCTCATGGGACAACTCGTGCCTGAACCCTGCCCCCCAATACGTCGATCTTTATCTCTATGCTCCTCAGAAGAACAGCTCCATGATCCAGGCCTTCGACTCTGCCTCCTACTCTGATGGAAAGCTGCAGGTAAGCTCCAATAGACTATGATTGTCGTTTACGTCCTTGGGAGACTGAGTCAATTCGCATTTCTTCAGACGACACTGGACCCCAACTGGTGGGGCTCTGATGCGAGCGTGCAACTCCAGCTCCAGATTGTCCAGCACGGCGCCAACCAGTTCATGAGCGACGTCCCTGCTGGTCCTCTCTGGACAGCCACTTACGACTCGTCTACGGCTCCTGCGACCAAGTCATCTGGGAGCCCCTCCATCGCCCAGCGTGTGAAAAACATTTTGCACTCGCTGCCCGGTGGCTCCGTCGCTGCAGCCGTCATTTTCCCCCTCCTCATTGTTGGTGCTCTTGCGTTCTTCTACATCCGTCGCCAGCGCAAAAGGACCGCCGCCAAGACCAACCGTTTCTCCAGCGCCGTCGATCAACGCATGTCCACCATCAACCCCGACTGGCAATCGATTTCCGGTGCCGGCGCCAACGCTGCCATCCGCAACTCGATGGCTGTTCGCAGCTCCGTCTTTGGTGGTAGTGACCGCCCTACGTCTATTGCCACCAACCAAGCTGGTATCGGCGCTATCCGTACTTCGGAGGAGAAGGTTCCTCAGATGGAGGAGATGGCCCGTGCTCGTCGCTCAGTCTTCACCGCTGACGGCGAGCGTGTCTCCCGTATTTCGTTTGCTCCCGATACCCGCTCGTCCTACTATGAGAAGGAGAGCCCCCGTCTTCCCTCTGCTGTCCGTGGCCTCAATGCTCGCTCGTTCCATCAGGCTCAGAACTTTGACGAAGAGGACGAGCACAACCGTGATCTGACCATGAGCCCTACCCAGGCTGCCGGCCCCGCTCTCCTTCACCCTGGTGATATTGCCGCCCGTGCTTCCACTGAGGGTGAGGCTGACTTCCAGCGCGAAGTGCTCCAGATGCCTGCCATGACGTTGATGCGCACTGGTGGTGCCTCCGATACCGAGTTTGTCCTTCCTCACACCACGGTTACTCCCCCTGCCACAACTACTACCTTCAATGCACCAATGCCCGCCATGCCCTCCCCAGCCCTGCAGCCCAACACCCCCATGACTGGAGCAATGCCAGCCCCCCCTGCCGCGCTCTCCCCTGACGCTCTTCTTCGTGCCTATGCTGCCGGTCGTCCCCTCGCCTCGCCTTCCCCCGGCCCCACTACTGGCTTGAACAATGGTGGCATGCGTGTCCTCTACCAGAATGATGCCCCTACCGTCACCCCTCAGTATCCTACTTTGAGCACGTACGCCCCTAGCCCCAGTGCCGCGAGCTCAGCCACCCTTGCCCCTGGTGCAGTTGACAACAACCCTTTCCGCAAGAGCATGGCAGAGAATGATGCTGTTCGCGCTACCATGTACACGGAGAGCATGTACAGCGCCGGTGCTTATGATGCATACGACGACGATGCTGCCTATGACACCCAACACGCTCACGATAACCATGCTGCGCATGCATACGGTCATGCCCAATGATCAACTGAAGATCTAGGCATGCTACACTATCGCTTGTGATGATTGGTTATCTACATACCCCCAGCTTCCGTTTTGGTCCTCGTATCACTCTCACACATTGCCTGTTCCATCTTGTGCTACAACTTTTTTCGATCCTTCCTGTCCTTACGCGTCCCCAATCTCTGATCGGTATCTTATTTGTAAACGTTGCGCGTCTGCCTCGGAGCTTTTCAACGTTTACGTTTCTTTTATTTTTGACTCTCCCTCTCCAAGCCAAATCTTATTATACGTCCCGTTTTGTAGTTTCTCTACCCTCCGTCTCGCTCCTCTCCCATTCCTAGAAAGGGGGACCGCAGACCCTCAGAGTCGGTCAGGGGACGGAGGGCCATTGTTTCCTCCCCTCAGCTTCAGTAGCAAAGCGCCTTTCCATATATCTCGTCTCGGTTCACAGATTTTACTATCTGGATCGTTGGCTGGTTCTTTGCGGTCCTGATCGTATATTCCCCTCTCTGTGTACATACTGCCTACTATACGCGTATGTCTGCGTGCAGCATCCGTTCCCTGCCATCGTTCGATACGAAACTCTGTTGGTTCCCCAAAATATTTGAGCGAGTCTGTAATCCCGAGAGTGTGTTGATTTACAAACGAGCTTCCAGAGTCAAGGTACACAACCGCTACCTTCCTCAAACTCTCCCGCTACTTCTAAGGAAAGGGATTCCCCGAAAATCTTTGTGCATCCTGCGATAAAGCGTTTTCGAGCCGGCCCTGTGAAGGGTGGACCCGCAATTGTGAGCCGGCAGAGCTTTCGCAATCCACCTTCGGACGCTGAATTGAGCAGAGTAGCGAGGATCTCCTCGACATGCTCCATATCCACAAAAAACTTTTGCGAGTCCTTTCGCATGGGGAAATCGACGGACAGCTCGCGGAGGTTCGTGAATGCCGCTGCAATGGCGAATATCATGTCCATCTTTGAGGACGTGAATTGACCTCGGCCCAAGAGTTGGAGCACGCGTAGGCTTTCTCGTGAAGTTTGTGTAAATCCTATGACTGTTTGGAGGACTCCCAGTTTGGGGTTTGGCCAGCCCAGATCGAGGCTGAGAACCTCGAGCGACGAGCCCACAGTGAGCGCAAGATCTGTGATGCTTGCGCAATGCAGGCTAACTAGCCGAGGGACAGTGCCTGGATCGTACTGCTGGTAATCACCGTCAGCCTCCATCCCAGCCGAGTCAATGTCAAGGATGTAGAATCTCGTAATATCGAGCGAGGAGAGCTGGGGTAGCTGACCAAGAAACTTTGAGACCATTGAGTGCAACGAATTCCCCATAAAGGCCCCATTCAGCGATACGTGCTGTAATGGCAGATGAGAATAATCAGCGTCGAAGAATTGTGTCTCGATATGGCATGTCTCCTGATGTCTATATTTCGAGACGTTGATTGCCAGGTCAAGAGAGTGGAGGTTGGGAAGAGACATCAGACTGGAAAGCATTCTCTTGGAAAGGGGTATGGCTCCTTCAGCGAAATTTGGGGCTTCGCAAGAGAAGAATAGATCGACGGCAGTTATGATTCGAGAATACTTTGCTAGTAGGAAGAAGTATTCAGGACGGCGACTGTGCAGCCGGACACTGCGCCAAAGATGCCGGGCAGCCTCGGCATGAAATGATCGAGAAGAAAGCGACCAGCTTTTGAGCGTCTGTAAATCTATCTCTTCCGCAATACCGGCTAGTATCTCAAAAGGCAAGACCCATGCGGCCTAG
>WIDE01000006.1:304584-320156 GCA_015039315.1 Clavulina sp. PMI_390
TTCACAAATGAGTCATGGTCTTGCTCACATTGACAAATGAATTTTCAAGCTGCATTGCCTATACGTTCAGGAATTGCTGCCCATTTCTCGTTGGGGTGAGTTCAACTCTCAGTGTTCAGTTATTCGTTATAACATTGACCTCCTCTTCAGGGGACAATTGTGCACGGCCGCTAGTAGACTTTCCCCCCAACATGAGTCCTAACTGACGCTATTCCTGTTCGCTGGTCCGACATTCCTTGCTTGCGCTCCACTCAACTTGTCTTTCCAACATGCCCACAGGATTCACTCGCAAAATGTCTAGGGCCAGTCTTCGTGAGCACCCCTATCTGATACTACTTACCCGTCTTGACTTATCTTCCTAGTTGTTGCAATGCTTTTTGTTCTGAGCTTGGCGACGGTTCGCGTGCCTTTTGGCAACGCCATGCTTGGCCGTTCACTCCAGTCTTTGTCTGTGTCTCCATCGGGACATTTTGTTTGTCAATGAAAAGCCTCTCTCCCCCAGTCCGACCGCACCTCTTACAAGAGAACCTTCAGGACCTATATAGAGAAGGAAAAGATGGGCTAGTGGTCTGCCTTCTCGTCCACGCGTCAGACCTCGTCTCATTCGCGATACCGCTCGCCATATATCCACCTTCTCAAGTCACTTCGTCGATCTTAGTGCAACATGTCTACCTCGCTTGTCACCCTCACGAAGACTCCTCGACTCCACGATACACAATATCCATGCCAGCTGCTCAGAGCGAAAGGCTCGTGCAGCCGTGGTGAAAAGTGCTACTTCAAAGCCTCCCACAACCTGTCCCAGGATGAGCTGCGAAAGCTCAGTGTGTGCAAGGATTTTGCGGCTGGGAAGCATTGTCGAATGTTCGATTGCATCTGGCTACATGAGAGGGAGGATGGTCAGTGCTCTTCTTGAACTCTCATACACATGATGCTCATTAGGTGTTGCTCATGATTCCCAGGTGCTATCCCAATCTGTCCCGATAATGCGAAATCTCGCCGCTGCTCGCGGGGTGCTGCTTGCCGTTTCCAGAAACAAACCTCGTTGTGCTTGGAAAACAACTATGTCGCGCACGACGGTCTCGCTGCTCCAAGGTTCGTAGGGCTACTTGCAGACCAAAACCTTCTCGTTTAGTAACCATCCATAATAGCGGGCGCGTCTCTGTCCTTTCTGTCGCTACTGACAGTACTCTTCACTCAGTCAGCATGACTCCTCAGTGGTCAGACCCTTCCTCGACGGCAAACTCGTCCAGCGACGAGTCTCGCTCCCATACGCCTTCGTCTACTGATGTGAGCGCCCCGGAGGTTGACGAGCAACCCATAAGTACCGTCTCGTTCACCAAGATTGAGGGCCGCGCTCGTGCAGCAACGATACATTCTACGATTCCGCGTCCCATTCCAGTTACACGAGCACTGAACAGGCGCCATTCTGTATCTGTGCCTCAGACAGTGGAGATTTACGTTGAAGAGTCTGAGGACCCGACATGTATTACTGACAGCCGTAGCCGCTCAGGCTCTTTGGCTTTCTATCCTAGTATTGCAGAGTTTTCTATCGAGCAAGAAATCCTTCGGAACCCGAGCAGAGAGCTTCTTATCACGGACCCACATCCTCCATCCGATATTGAGACTCTCCCGCCTGCGCCCCCTTCTACTCCTGTGCATTTCCTCGAGCCTCGCAATACAGGGCCTGCACCCAGCCATTTCAATGCCCAGGCACCTCCACACCTATCAAACACTAGGCCCATTCCATTCGCCCAGACGACACCGCCGCCACCGCTTCCGGGCCCAACGCATATCCCATTCCCTTCCCCTGCGCCCATGCCCATGCCCATGCCCGTGCCTATGCCCGTGCGTTTCCTGGGAATGCACTTCACTCCACATATTCAAGGCCCATTCCCACCTCCCCCATGGTGGAACAACTCAGACCTCTATCCTAACCCAACCGCGCATCCTATACCCCCATTCCATTGCTTTGAACCTATTCCCGAAGTCCCCGAATTCCCCGAATCGCGACCAATAATGGCCAATCGACTACCGAAAGTCCCATTATTCGTGCCTCCCTCGGCTCTTCCTCCTCCGTTCATGCATCCTCTGCCGTCGCGACCAATAATGGCCAATCAGCTACCGAAAGTCCCGTTATTCGTGCCTCCCCAAGCTTCACCTCCTCCCTTCGTGCATCTTCCACCACCGCCCCCAGAGCCCATCCGGTTCTACCCCAATCCTGCGATGCCAGCCGTCAACTATTCCACTCATCCTCAGACAACTCGTTCAGCTTATTCCTTTGACCCAATCCTCCATAGACCCACTCCTCCCATGCATAACTTAGGGCCACGATTCTGGTCGCAGCCTTCCGCACCGCCGAATGCTCGCCCAAATCAAGCCATGTGGACTGAGAATACATCCAACCTGCTTCAAGGTCCTGTGGCCGTTGGGCCCATACTCACCCCTCGTGCGGGCCAGCGCTCAGAAAGCGCCTCGCAGATGCCACGTTACGAGGAATTTATGGACGCTATGGACCGAAGGAAGTGGGCCGCTGCTGTTAGGGTATGCTCACAAGTAATTACGGAGGACCCTTGCAACAGGCTTGCGGCTCTGGAAAACAGGGTCGAGGCGTATCTTATGGTGCGGCTACCATCTTTTTTAACCATTCACATTCACCTGACGACATCATATTTCTAGCGGGGTCGCAAGCATGATCCGTCTCGGGCGCGAAAGGACGCCATCGTTCTTCGAGATACTCACGATTCAAAGGATATCCGACGACGGTACGCTGCCCTTTGATGACCACATTCCGCGCCTCGTTCTCATACTCAATTTCCTTGATTCAGGTTCACATTCAAATCAGCGGCCCTGGAAGCTGGTATCTTGCTGACCTCAGTAGCGGCCAGGACGACGCGAAATATTGATGCAGCAGGAGCGACCGACCCCATCCGCATTGCCTTCGCTCACGCAAACACTTTGGAGGAATTGACTGAGGCGGAGCGCTTGCGCGAATGTTTATCGTCCTATGGCCACGATGTTACTCAGCTCGCTCAGATCCCATCAGTCGAGGCTGACGCGGCTGGACACGTAGACGCGACGTTGGAGGTCTACTCCCTGTTGGAGCCCTATCAGGTAAGATTCAACTTCTGCCTATTCCTCTCCCTTAAATACGTGTACTGATGACAAACAACGTAGATTCTGGGGGTCCCACTGAATGCCTCTCTAGAGGTTGTCAACACCACTTGGGCCACGGTACGACGCCCTGGCTCAAAATCCCCTCGTGAGTAGCTTGCATGACTCCCCTTCCATCCTGATACTTGTTCTCAATGCATTATAACTTTTCTAGTCCTCAAACTATACCGCGAGATCAGGAAAGCGTATGGTACACTTGTAGTGGCGGAAAGTGCTGAATCATCCAATGGGGCGGGCTCTAGCCCCTCTGCTGTTGACGATAAAAGTGGGAAGGCATGAATGAGCCCATTTTGCGGCCGCTCAGATCTCCCTTCTTCTCCACATTGGTTCATAACCTTGCTCGCACCATATTATCTTTTCAATCCTTCCTTTTCCATACACACTCCACTGGCGAATGCAATTTCGTAGTCCCCTCTACTCTCTCATAGCCCTCTTTGCCCGTAATACGCCACACAATCTGCATTATGTCACGATCGTCAGTTCGTGGTAGCATCTGTTCCTCTTGCTTCTGTTTGGTTCGAGGCTCCTTCATTCATCAGCCAAATAGTATGGGGGTCGGCAATTCTATAGTACCGGCCGGCTCCGGTCCCTGAGCCCAAATGTATTGAAATGATCGCAGCCAATGACTACGACAATGCAAAGAGACCACACGGTGTAATTTTTGTCCGTTGGCCAGGATTTTTTTTGCGTTTGGTAGCTGTAGCAAGGCTCAATCTCTAGGAACTATCAAATCAAAATTTACGCAGAGCATCTCAGTTTTGTCTCATTGTTTGACGCATAGCACCGGGCAGAGCTGATACCAGGACAGATTTTTCTGGCCATCCCCTCCTAATTAATTTTTTCTACCTTATAAAGAAGATTTGGAAGCATTACCTTTCCCTGAGCGAGAGCTAGGCTTCGTAGACGCGAAAATACATCTTAGTGCATATGGCTTGGATTTATTCAGTTAAATTTGTTTCATAGCATCTAGATAGAACATAGTTGAGCATTAAGGCACCCTCTATGTTGTTTCAGAATCATCCACTTAGTAGTGCAAGCCGTAGGCTGGATGGTCTCTGGGTTGGCGATATTGTAAACAAAGATAAACAAAGAGAGCAATTATTATCGTTGCTGATGGAACACATGCTCCTATGTATCTTTTTAGGTTGCATATACATTCTTTTGATACGCGCTACTAAAAGGGCCGAGAATAGGTCAAGTCGAGCCTTCCTAACCCTATTTTCTGGATCGACATCACTTTTGGAACTTCGATTTTTGACATTTGGGTCTGTACGTCCCTTAGAGCAAGAGATTAGCTACCCAACGACATAAAAATCACCCCAAAATTCGACGATTTGAGGGAGCAGCGTTTCTTGAAAGAACGTAGTCGATTTTGGTCGTGGGAACGGTCACAAACTGGTGACAGCCGCTCCTATAGAATTGCCGACCCCCATCAAATAGCCAGCTGATCACACCTTGTGAAGCACTGTATACAGCGTAACAATAGGTAATTCTATTCAGGCAACAACTCAAGATGCTAATTAACTACGAGATCGGTGTCTCGAACACCCTCTTTCACCTGACCTCCTGAGCCCGCAATTTTGAGTGCTCGTGTGCAAGTCAGTACTAGCACCCCCTGCAAGGGCCCAATCTCTTTCACTCTCGATTCAACGGAAGCCCGGTCCTTGAGACTAGAGCCCTATCTATTCCACACACGTCGTCTCTGAATCCTACAATTATGAAAGCTTGCGCCTTTTGTCGACGCCACATCTTCTCTTCTGTTATCATACGAGCATCGCGTTGTCTTCTGCTCACTATGACCACTTTGACACCTTGACACAACAAAAAGGACAGCGCCTCCCCAATCTGACCCCAACAACCACTCACGACCACTCCAAGCCTACCTACAGCCCTGGTCTACCAATAAGCTCAAGTGCTAAGGAGCTCAACCAGTCCCTAATCTTTGCACTCCACGCCCATGTCTCCTGATGATAGCCAACGTACACTAAACCCATGTGTCAACATGGCACGGAATGGCAAATGTTTTCGCGGTGACAAGTGCTGGTATGCGGCGTCACACTCACTCCCACTTGAGGATCTCAAGCGACTGTGCATGTGCCCATCATATAAGCAACATGGCTACTGCACTTGGGCAGGCTACTGCCACTGGATTCATGATATCGGTACGCATCTGAATTAGCTCTTCTCTTGGCCAACCACAATGCCGACCATTAAACTACCATCAGAGTATCGCTCCATCTGCCACCGTTTCCAAGCCACAGGGAAGTGTCCATGGGGGCCTCAATGCTGGTATTCTCATCCGGAAGAGAAAATGGAATCCACTCCAGGCCGTTCAGATTATGATATTGCGCCAGCACAGATCAGACCTCTGATGGCCCGAGCGCACACTGCTGTCCAGGCCGGTGAATTTGGCTTGGCATTAGTCACTTATGAGCTCCTTCTCAGAAAACCTTTGGATCTCCCTACCCGCATCGCGGTTTTAAGTGGCAGGGCCCATACCAACCACAAGGTGCTGGCTTATACTTTTGACTATCGAATCGACCATTTGCTGAACTTTTTTCCGAGTAGTTTGGCGTCCATACAAAGGATCGGCACTATTTGCATCGTAGTCTCAAAGACTGTATCGGAATCTCCAGGGTGTCAGGCTCAGGTGGTCATTTCCCATCGTAAGTGCAAGTCACTGTACGTGCAAGTGGACGTGGGAATAAAGTCCTCATGATCAATAGATCTTTGCTTCATGCTCGTGTTCTGGCCGACCTCGAACATTTTACCGAAGCTATCCAGCAATGCAATATCGTAACCTCTCAAGCTACCAATGACCTGCAGAAAAGGGAATCAATGAAGCTGATGAATGATATTCTCAAGCGTACAGATTCTTCCTATAGAGGAGGCGAGGCTCTTGAGCGAGCAGCCAGACGAAAGGCACAGAGAGAGGTCGAAGTATGGCGAGTTCTCCATGAGCTCGCGCAGTTAACTCCGGCACAGGTAAACCTGGAATTCAGAGTGATCTCCGTGCTAGGTCCAGGCTCATATGCTTATTCACTATCGTTCAGATCATTGGAGTTACTGTGATGAGCACCGCAACTGAGGTCCGCCGTGCGTTTGACCAATTGTCTCTCGTCTGTAAGTCGTATGATCGGTTGCAGTTATAGCCTTCTCACTGAGACCCCGATTTAGATCATCCCGACAAACCCGGTGGAGGTAAATATTTCACATCGATGCTGCTGTGCTTCATCGCTAACTGTTTGTATAATTAAGACTTTCGTATCTTCCAAAAAGTGCGTTTTGACCACCTCTGAGTTCTTCATAATATAAGCTCATGGAGAGACCCATATGTTTTAGATTGATGAGGCATACCGAAGGCTTATGGGTTCTCACTAAGGTTATGAGTTCCGCGTCTTGAATCGTGGATTTCGGGGTTCACTCCGAGGGCTTCTTCCTAGTGTCACGTAGTGTCATCTGGTCATATCAAAATAGAGCTCTACTTGTGGTATGGTTTAGGTTCCCAGACAGGAGATATATCAGGCGCACAGCATTAGATTTGCTTTGTTTCCCTTCCATTCCATATTTCGTTTTGTTACTCCGCCCTATGCTCTGCAGAATCTATGTTTTCTCGAGCCCTCTTCTGGTTATAGAGCTTAAAATGATATGCACTACATTAGCCCTCTTCTATTTGCGGCGTTGTTTGGCTCAAAGCTTCCCAAGGGTACAACCGTACAAACACCGTGCTTTGGGAATCCTATTACTGCGCAGCAGAGAAATGGAGAAAGTCACCTGGGTAGGCGAGATAAATCGGCGATCCAATGACGTGGGCCGGCCTCTCGTGCCCTGAACATTTCTTCCACCATGGGCTTCCGGCCCGAGCTTTGGGTGAGGCCACTGGCAGCAGGCGTACACCTAACCCCTTCCATCGCTCCGTTGAACAGAAAGCGATAAACAGCGTTCAATTCTCCTCGCGGTGACCTATATAGGCTTCAAACACTGCCGGAATCGAACCCTGCTCAGCTTGTATACGCCACCCACGTCATAGATTCATCTAAGCCTCGCTTTGACCTCCACCAAATACATCAGTTCGATGAGACGACAAATAAGTCGAAGTACTTTTAGGTGGCATTTTTCAGATTTGATACCACCGTCGCCATTATAACCTCGTCTGATTTTCTCTTTCCTTCAACAAAGTTCCCCTTCATTGGTGCAGCAACGATCTCCACAGTCACACCCATTATCATGCCCGCCATTTACGCCCTACCTAAATGCAAACCGTGCTTAATAAAGGCCCGAACTGGCAAATGTACCCTTGGTAGACGCTGTTGGTATGCGCACTCACATTCACTCTCACTGAAGGAGCTCAAACGCCAGTGTGCGTGTAAGTCAGAGGATACATACGGCTTCTGTTACCGGCGACGTACCTGTCATTGGATTCATAAAAGTGGTAAGCGTACTCAAACAATGCTTTCGGACAATAAACAATCTCGATCATTCGGACGATTGCAGAACGGACTTCCTTCCCTGCGGCGGGACAACAGATCGATCAAGTTCCTCTTGATTATGACATGCAAGCCAGGCTGACACAGTTCGAGGCTCAGATGGCCGAAGCGCACAATGCAGTCCAGGCAAATAAACTTGGCTTCGCCTTGCTCACCTATGAGATCCTCCTCGCAAAATGTGCAGATTTACCTACTCGGATCGCCATTTTAAGTGGCAAGGCCAATGCGAACTCCAAGGTGGGAGGCGAGACCTACCTTATTCGCCCATTTATTCACTTTCAGGCCAGCTTTGTATTGTTAGGGAGGGGCCTCATGTACAACGAAGTCTCAGAGATTGTATCACGATTCTCGATGATTTGAAATCATTGGGCCATCTCAAACCGTACGCATCGCTCTACCCACGTTTGAACACTGAAAATCTTACTACGTTCAATAGATCCCTGCTTCATGCTCGCAACTTGATGGAACTTGAGCGTTTGCCCGAAGCTATCCAGTGGTGCAACGCCGTGATGTCTCAAGCTACCAGCGTATTGGAAGAAAGGGGACCAGTAGATTTGGTAAATACTGTCCTCAAGCGCTTGAAATATTTCTGTCAAGAAGATAAGACTTTCGGGCAGGCAGCAAGCTCGAGGAAAGGAATCGATGACAGTGTCTTGAAGAATTCAGTAGAGGTAATCTACGGGCTCAGATAGATCCTAATTCTCGATTAAACCCTAATAGTTTATTTATTTCTCAGCTCATCAAGGCACGCGAGTTGTTCACCACAGCGATGTATCAACGTCCCATCTCTTGTCTGTAAGTCATAGCATCCATTGAGATCGCAATTCCTCATGGAGGCCCCGATTTAGACCATTCTATCGGCCTTGGTGAGGTAAATACCTGGTTGACGCTGCCATGCTGCGTTGCCAAATCGCGCTCTATAACCGAAACTTTCACAACTTCCATGGAGAGTGCTCCTACTGCCTCAAACCCTCTCAAGTGATGAAACAACATAGGTGCTGGTGGTATATATATATTGAAGAGATTTCCAAAAGTTTTTGCGGTCGTTACTATTGACGAAGGTCTGATAACCCAGGTTAGACGATTATCTTTAGACACAATCACCTTAATCTCGCTTCATTGCATGAAAATAATATCGCCGTGGGCATACATTATCTCCAATCATTTATATGGGGTCTGCTTGATGAGCTTGGATCCTGAGAGGTCCGCACCCACCTTGATTGGTTGATTGAATTAGTCGTTTCAACCTGTGAGCTGCTTGCCCACGCCAAGAACGACCCGTGAACTATGATAGTGTCTGGAGCTAAATATGAAATATCAAAGGAAAAATAGACTAGAACATAGAACGAGGCCCTTATCAGGTTACTGAAACATGTCACAGCCACCCCGCCTCGAAATCCACAGGTCAATCCCAACCACCACCAGAACCAGCTCCTTCCACCAGGTACCGAATCTCATAAGCCCAGCAATTAGTATCCCATACCCTTTGCCTTGATGGCGACCAAGTCCTACATCAAGCCTTGCCTTCGCATGGCGAAGCTGGGTGTATGCCCTTTTGGTGATGCATGCACTTTTGTAGAATCGCACTCTCTTCCGATTGAGGACCTGCGAAGGAGAAGTGTATGCTCCAAATTCAAGGCCAACGTAGATTGCCCATGGGGCGACAGGTGCTTGTGGCTGCATGAGCATGGTCAGTAGATATCCTTTGCTATCTCTCTCAACTCGTCAGCCGCGCGGTTGTTACCATCGTTGAACCGGGGGAACGACGTGTAGCTAACCTCCTTGGGCATTCTATTCTTTTCCCTTCGATCCAGTCCCTCCACCTCCATGCTTCAACTTCCAACGCAAGGGCAAATGTTGGCGAGGAGACGCCTGTCCATTCCCTCATGTTGCCCCAGAAAGTACGAAGACTTCAGATGACTCGAACTCTCCACCAAAGCAAAAGGGAAAGAGCACAGACTCAAAACCTACTACTGACAGGTAACCCCATTACACCTCGCTGTCTCCCTTGTTTGCTGTAAGGCTTATTCCCTGGTCAGGCGTCCAAAGGCAAAGACGAAACCAACCGAACCCTCTAGCACCTCCCACCAGAAAGCCCAACCTTCCGAGTCCACTACGAGAACCCCTCACACTACAGGAACAGCATCACAAGCTCCTCGCACACAGGGAAGCGAGCATGCTCCTAGAAAGTACGAATACCATCCTTCCGAAACTTTGGTTCCTTACACAGCATTCTCAGCCCGAAACCCACCACAACGGACGACAGGAAGGGGGACCACAACCGTGATCACGGACCCGGTACCGGCCGCCCTAAATCAGCGCCAGGATCTCAGGGCATTGCTGCATATCATCGTGGCGATTTCCGAGAGGCGGTGGCTGTCTTCTCCAAACTCCTACGCGGCACCGTAGAGCACAGTCTTCGCATCACCATGCTCAGCAATCGTGCTCATGCTTACGAGAAGGTCCGTTCTACCAAATCCACTGAGACAAAGCAGACTGAATATTGAGACGAGCCCCACAGATAGCTATTCGCGATAAGAACCCAAAGATCCTTGAAGACGCCCTCGAAGATTGCGATATGGTCACTCTCCTAGCCGGCTCAAAGGGGCATTTCAGAACGTAAGGAATACCGTTTTCGAAGCTGGTTGGCCAATCAATTTATTCTCCCACCCCAGGTCACTGCTTCGCGCACGGATTTTCCTCAATCAAGAACTTCATGACGATGCTGTCAGGGCATGCAAGAACGCCGCATCCGCCGCGCAAGGGATTGATGAATGGACCAAAGCTATGGACCTTCTGGACCAGGCAATGGCCGCACGGATACTGGCCCGAAGGAAAGCAGATGAAAAGGAACGACAAGATGCTGAGGCACGAAAGAAGCAGGCTGCTGAAAATGCTCGAGTGCAGCAAGTGCTAGATAAGTTCGATTCCATGGACTCATGGGAGGTAGGTTTTTCGTACTTAACCCCATCCATATTGGATCCTGATGCCTGCTGCCTGCAAAGATTCTCGGCCTTCATTACGGGGCAACTCCGTCGCAAGTCAAAACTGCATATCGAAAGCTTGCCATGAAATGTGAGGGAGTTCTCATCAGCCTATCAAGGTCCTAAATTGATATTTTTCACGTTCTAGACCACCCTGACCGACCTGAAGGAAGTAAGTGATCTTGCAAAGTGTCGCTTCAGTTACTGACTCACATTTACGGAAGATCACCAGATTTTCCAGAAGGTAAGTGATTAAGATCCCTCCATATCTAATATTAATAAGCCCTGTCATGAGCTGGAGCTGACATATACCTTCATGGTGTGATATTTGCCGATCCTCTGGGTTGAAGAGGCCTTCCGCGAGCTCTCAGAATAACCATCACTGCTCATCCCTCCTAATTTGCTTCACCTGCTGCTAAAGCCAAATGCTGCTGCTACATCTTTCTCTCGATTTTGGTCAAAGATAGTAATCTCACATCATATAATACCTTTCTTGCTTTGGGCTTACTCTAGTTTACCGTGTACACGTAATTGGCTGGCATCTTATTTACCCGTGCTTGGATCTATGCCTTGATCGCAGCATATTCTGTCACATCCCTATGCCAAACCGCTTTGAGTTCAGGTGCCTCATTGTGTCAAAATTTCGCTTCCAATAGTCAATCGAGCTGGACGCCGTGAAGCTCTCGATCCTCCCCCGCGATCATGATCTCGTGGTTGAACAATGAACCAACAGACTCTCCCTCTCTCCCCAAACTTTCGAACTCAACATCTAATTCAACGTCCACATTGATGGTAAAACATCACGGAAATGATACCAACCTGGAGAGCACTCGACAGGAGAACCAGGTCTGTCAACTAAGGACTGCAAACGCTTGTGCCACCACCCCCGTGGAATAGCACTCGATACTGTACAGATCGATATCAGAAAAGCCGCATAAAGTCCTTTGAGATTTCAACGTGTACCATTGTGGTTGTTATTCCATAAATTTGCCACTGAGGGCGTAGCGCGAAGAGACACTGTACTGACGCCAAAAGCCTTATCGGGATTTCAAATCCTGGACTTGCTACTACTTTCCACGTAATCTGAACTTCACAATGTGGAATGCGATATATTGCAGTGATTGAGTATCCTCTTATCTTCCTCGTATCGAACTCCCTCTTTACCGTGTGCACCCGGCCCCCAATGGTTGCGCTCGAGCGAGCCGCGCACGCACGCAATCCTTCCACTGACATCACCATGTTGATCTGTAGTACAAGGTTGGAATCCGGGCTAGGGCCCATGGTGATGGATAAGGAACCAAATATTGCAACTAATATGGAGCCTACATTCATATCTAATACAATCGAGCTTATACATCAACATCAACAAGCTGGGAGTACTTACACACGACTTTGGTAAGAGAACCATGCGTAGTTTTAACGGTCCTTCTTGACGGTTTACCTGTTCTCCTGCTACTAATATATTGAGGTAATGTGCATGTCGAAGGCGCCACCATGGTCATAGGTTTATATGGGCCTCGCTTTGACCTTTGTTGGATTCTTCGATGAGACAATAAACAAGTCAACAACATCTTGGGTGGCTACGTTTGAACCACCTTGGCCATTATAATCTCATCTGTCCTTCCCTTTCCATTAACGACTCTCCCCGCTACTGCTGTGCTACTAATCTGCCCATATTCTCATCCACTACAGCTATGTTTGTGCCCCCTTCCGACGTTACATGGTCAGTCGAACCGTGGCTAAGCATGATGCTAGATGGCAAGTAAATTAGCAGCAACAAGTGCTGGTATTCATTGTTACACTTACTCCCCCTTGAGGACCTCACAGGCATATGCATTTGTCCGTCATACAAGCAATTTGGCTACTGCCCTTCACCAGGCTGGTGCCGCTGGATCCACGACTGTGGTACGCATCTCGGCATAATCTCTTTCAGCGGCGAGCTACATGAGTGCTGAAAATTCAACTCATCTCAGCACAAATGTTCATCTGTCCTCGTTTAATAATCAGGCCCACATGCCCTTGGTGTTTTCAGGGCTGTTCCCCTCGCCCAGAAGACATTCAGGGATCTGCTCCAGGACCTCCAGAAGATGCCTCGCTAGCATGGATCAGATCACTGATAAAACGGGCCCACACAGCTGTCCAGAATGATGAATTCGGCTCAGCTTTGGACACTTATGAGCTCCTCCTCAAGGAACGTGTGGACCTCCCCACCCGCATCACCATTCTGAGTGGTAGAGCTCATGCGAATTACAAGGTGCTTTATTCGACAACCCTGACAACCGGGTTGGCCGCATGCTCAAGTAATTTCTAAGCAGATAGGCTTACATGAGAAAGATCAGTATTATCTGCAGCAGTGTCTCGAAGATTGCATCTCAATTTCCGGGCTATCAGGGTCGCGCGGTCATTTCCCATCGTATGCGCTAGTCTATATCTCATCAATGGACGCGGATAATGAACCCATCATCAATAGATCCATGCTTCATGCCCGCGTCCTCTTCAACCTCCAGCATTTCACCGAAGCCATCCGACAATGCAATATTGTAACCTCTCAAGCTGTTAACAAGTGGGAAACCAACGAATCGATGGAACTGATGAATGAAATTCTCACACATTTACAATATTTTGATGAAGGGGGCGAGGCCTTCGAACAAGCAGCTGGACGGAACACGAAGGGAGAGGCCGAAGCGCGCCCAAGCGAAGAAGATGGTGAGCATGGCCACAATCAGGAACCCGACCGCAATTGGGGGGACAGCAGTGGCCGCCCTGAGTCAGCGCCAGGATCCCAAGGCGTTGCTGCGTATCATCGCGGCGACTTTGCTGAGGCAGTGGCTATTTTCTCCAAAGTTCTACGTAGTACCATAGAGCATGGCCATCGCATCTCTATTCTCAGCAATCGTGCTCACGCTTACGAGAAGGTTTTTTCTACGCATATCCTTCGAGGCAAGGTTGATCAAGTATTGAAACGGACTTCATAGATGGCCATTCGCGACAAGAGCCCGAAGATCTTTGGAGAAGCTCTTGATGATTGCAATACGGCTATTCTCTTGGCTGGCTCAAAGAGGCATTTCAAAACGTAAGGAATGGTGTTCTTAATTGCAGTTGGTTGATGAACTCATTCCCCCACCTAGGTCAATGCTTCGCGCACGGATTTTCCTTAGCCAAGAACTTCACGATGATGCTGTCAAGGCTTTCAAGAAAGCTGCTTCCGCCGCGCAAGGGTTTGATCAGCAGATCAAGGCGATGAATGCCCTGGATCAAGCAATGGCAGCGCGGTTGCTGGCCCGAAAGAGTGCAGACGAAAAGGAACGACAAAATGCCGAGGCACAAAAAAAGCGAGCTGCCGAAGATGCTCGAGTTCAGCAAGTGCTAGATATGCTCAGCTCCATGGACTCGTGGGGGGTGAGCTTTTGTAGTTGGGCCAGTAATATCGAGCACTGACGCCCTCCACGCACAAAGATTCTTGGTCTTCAGCATGGGGCAAGTGCATCTCAGATCAAAACCGCATATCGAAGCCTCGCCATGAAATGTAAGGGCTTTTCCAATAGGGTATCAAGCTATTCAGCTGATCCGGCCCATGTTCTAGATCATCCTGACCGACTTAAAGGAAGTGAGTGATATCCCGAAAGCGCCACTTCAGTCACTGACTCACATTTACGGAAGACCACCAGATTTTCCTGAAGGTACGCGACTGAGACCCGTCCAAATCTAATATTAATAAGCCTTTTCATGAGCTGGAGCTGATAACGTATCTTCACTGTGGATTTTTGTTGATCTTATAGGTCGAGGAAGCCTACCGCAAGCTCTCAAAGTAGCTACCCGCTCATCTCTCCTGGTTTGCTTCACCTGCTGCTGAACCAATACCGTTGCTACGTCTCTCTCTCATTCGGACGACAATCCCGATTTCATATCCACATAATACCTTTTTTGGTTCTGGACTTAGTCCAGATTACAATGTACACGTAATTGCCCAACATCTTATTTACCAGTGCTTGGATCAGTGCATTGATCGCAAACTCTGTCACACCCTTTGGTCAGACCACATTGACTCCAGACGTCTCATTCTACCAAAATTTCTCTTCCAATAGCTGATCGAGCTGTATAATGTAAAGCCCTCGATCTACACCAGCGGTCATGATCTTGTGGTTGAATGATAGGCTGTCCCTCTCTCCCAAAAACTTTCTACTTCAATCTCCGGTTCAGCCTCTGTACTTATAGCAAAACATCATTGGAATTGTGCTGATCTGGAGAGTATCCAACGGGAGACCTAGATCTGCTAACCAAGGACTGACAACGCCTATGTGGGCGACCACCGCAGCGAGATGGCACTCGATGATGTACAGATTGGGGAAATTGCGGAAGGTTGTAGAAGACTTAAAGGTCTGCTATTATGGCTGCCCTCCCGTGATATTGTGATTAAGAGCGTAGCATGAAAGGAGTCCGTGTCGGTTTCAGAAGTCCTATCAGCATCTCAACTATTGGACTTGCTATTACTTTCCACGCTATTTGGACTCGGCTACTTCATAGATTAAGGCGCCGTAAGAATATTCCATGATATAACGCCAAGATGTTCTCCTGTGGCACTTCATCTACCCTAAATGACGAACCAATGCGGTTCGCTCCAATCCTTATCAGACTCCCGCTCAATCCTGACAAAGTTTGGCGCTGGTTCTCTCGTTAATCACCTCTATTATTTTGCTATGAACCTCGAGGGTGCCCAAGCGCTGCTGCTCGAGGTTGAATCTGTGGAAGCTGTCTTCGTCTCTGTAGGAGCTTTTGGGAAGTGAATGCTTGGCCCCACCTAATAGCACTTAGGTCCTAACAAGACACTAATCAATATCACGCAGTCTGGAAGCTGGGGTGACTGTCAGAACACCTTCTGATCATTTGTATGGCACCGTGAGCTTCGAGAGCCAACTCCATGGGCTACAGC
>WIDE01000006.1:320166-483100 GCA_015039315.1 Clavulina sp. PMI_390
TCTCGATTTTGGTCAAAGATAGTAATCTCACATCATATAATACCTTTCTTGCTTTGGGCTTACTCTAGTTTACCGTGTACACGTAATTGGCTGGCGTCTTATTTACCCGTGCTTGGATCCATGCCTTGATCGCAGCATATTCGGTCACATCCTTACGCCAGACCGCTTTGAGTTCAAGTGCCTCATTGTGCCAAGATTTCGCTTCCAATAGCCAATCGAGCTGGACACCGCGAAGCTCTCGATCCCCCCCCCCCCGCGATCATGATCTCGTGGGCGAACAATGAACTAACAGACTCTCCCTCTCTCCCCAGACTTTCGAAACCCAACATCCAATTCAGCGTCCGCACTGCTGGTAAAACATCATGGAAAGCATACCAACCTGGAGAGCACTCGACGGGAGGACCAGATCTGTCAACTAAGGACTGAAAACGCTCTGTGTGTGTGTCACCACCCCGGTGTAATGGTACTCCATGCTGCACAGATCAAGAAAGCCGCATAAAATCGCGTAGGACTTCGGGGGTACCGGTGTGGTCGCTCTTCCATGTTTTGCCACTGAGGACGTAGCGTGAATAGAGACTGTACTGGCGTCAGAAGTCTTATCAGGATTTCAAATACTGGACTCGCTATTACTTTCCACGTATTTTGAACTCGGTCACTTCATAGATTAGGCCGCCATAAGAACATAACATGATAAAACCTCAAAGGCGTTCTCCTGCGGCCCTTCGTCTGCTCTTCATGGCCGCATAATGCGGTTTGCTCCGATCCTTACCAGACTCTCACTCCATCCTCACAAAGCCTGCCGCAACTTCTCTCGTTAAACACCTCTAGGATTTTGCTTGGAACCTTGAGGGGGCTCAAGCGCTGCTACTCGAGCATGAAATTGTGGAAGCCGTCTTCGTCTCTGCAGGAGCTTTTGGGAAGTTAATGCCTGGCCCCACCTAATAGCACTCAGGTCCTCAACAGGACACTAATCAACATCACGCAGTCTGGAAGCTGGGGTGACTGTCAGAACACCTTCTGATCATTTGTATGGCACCGTGAGCTTCGAGAGCCAACTCCATGGGCTACAGCTGCTGGGAATATGCTGATGTATCCGTGGTCTCTACGGTCCCGAGCGAGTCTGCTAGTGGTGATGGTCCTAGAGAACTGAGAAAAGTGATTGGTGTGAATTTCGGCGAAATTAAAATAAAAACTCTGGGTTTTGCGGGAGCCCGTCAAATGATTGCTCTTCTGCCCGTTACCCTCTGACGTGGTAGTTCACCATGAGCGAGTGTTACTTTATGCTGCGGTTGTACGGCGTCGTTTTCATGGCAAAAATCTCGAGAATTAACCAAGCGTACCGAGTGTAGTCACCAATATGCAAGTGCTCTGCTCGGAGCGCAAAACCTGCCCACGACCATAAAATGAAGTGCTGTTCGAGCCACCCCGACCTGAATAGTGGTGGTAATCTTATCTGAGGGCCGCTCTTTAGCCACACCGTGAGCGATCCATTGGCACGCGATCACGAGCCCGTTCTTCATTACAAGTCGTCGCCCCTCGCTCTCGAGAATATTCATATAAATTCCCATCCTCCGGCCTCGCAGCTGACCTACTGGGCTTTCCTTTTTCAGTGAGAGCCAGTGGCTGTTTTGTCAGCAAATCCTGCCCATATCTTGAAGGCCATGTATTTCCGGCTTGGAATGAGTGGACCTCTCACAAGGCTAGGCAACGAAGCTTCTACACTTCTCCTTCTTCTCCTTCTTAACTCCCCCCGCTTTTTACGTGTGCAGCCCCTTTTTCTGTTCATGAATGTCCATTGGCTTCGTGGATGTATTCCCCACCTGTCGGAGTCACTCGCGCAATCGATCGATTCAGGTCCATTTGGCTTCATGACGCCACCTCCGTGGCTTCAAGCGCTGAATCTCTCTAGATCTCTCTCAACGTCCACGATCCCAGATAGCCGTCCCCGACGTCGGCCCCTGATCGCTGCTGCTGTTTGCTGATCACCCGTCATCATTCGGTGATGCCTTTGTATATATAGGATCGACGAGCTCCCCCAATAACATGCATGCATCTCTCGCACGCGTCTCGTGGCTTATTAGACTAAATAGTCTCCAAGGAATCTCGGACCGCTTTTCAACAACTTCCGCAGCTGCATCCCGACAAAGGGGGGCCAGGCACGCAGCGTCCACGTGGAGAAGATGAGGGGTGCCAGAGAGCCCATGACCCTGATGAAAATAATGTATGAAAATTATCCATGTGTTGCTGGTGAGGAAGAAGAAGACTGGAGAAATAATCAATCTATTATTGATTTATTGGGTGCGTGTGTGCCCTATGGCACATGTATGTATGATAACAGACGCGGACTCGAAAGGGAGGAAAAAGGGCCTTCCCTCTCTCGTAAAGCCCCGTAACACGAATAACGAGCATACAGAAATTATTATTGTGGCACACGCTACGCTATTGCACGCGCGATCTTCTTTATCTCTCTAGGGTGGATCGTTTCTTTTTACTTGGCGGGTTTCCCTTATCGCAAAGTCCGAGATTTTGGATCATTGCAGCATCTGACCTGGTTACAAAATGAAGAAGAAGAAGAGAAGCAAGGCAGGCAAAGCACTTATGCATGCATGCGAGGGAAATATACGAAATGGAAGGAAGGGCGGGGGTGGGGGTTGGTGTGTAGTGGGGTGATGTAATGTGTATGAAGGGAGTTTGAGGGGTCGGTGAGGGCAGAAGGGTGACCCAAGGGGGGGCCGGGACAATCAGTTTGATACGCAAGGGGCACAGCAGCATGGTTGCATGCAATTGTAACCCCTCACTCCCAAAAAAGGGTCGCTTTCCCGACCCTTCGCCGTCAGATTCCCGAACCAATCTACTCGTAGTCGATTGTCAGGCTCCAAATCAGCATGAAGGATGACTAGAAGAGGCAGTGCGAAGTGGCGATACAAGGGCGCGACGCGTAGATTTCGCCATTGAAAGTTAGTCACCGTATCCGACGCGACCGCCGACAAAATAAGCTGGGTGAGTAAAAGAAAGGAAGAGGGGGAAGAAAGATTGGAGATTGGCAAAAGGAGTGGGGACGCACATTTCCGGGAATGCCGGCAAGATGGCCACTGAGGTATGACTGCATGGACCACCTCGGAGGTTCAGGTATGCCGAGGCTAGATTGGGTGAACTGGAATGCGCGTTTCCACATTGCTTCGAGCGATGACGACGAGTGACCATAGCGCTCCCTAATGATGAACGGAAAGATAGACGACCGACCAACCGATATGAAGTTGGGCAAGTCAGTAAGTCGGCAGAAGAAAGACCTGAATGGTTGTAAATGGGGTCAGGGAAAAGAAAGAGGGGTAGCGTACCTGCCCATCCAATCATCAATCATCCCCGCTCGTTCGGACCCTTGTTGCCGGCCAAAGACGATGACTTTCTTAGGTCCCCGATCGCTGCCATTCGCAGATGGCCGGCGAAGTAGTGTTATGAGCCGGATTGCAGCAGCGAATTGAGTCTCTTCATTGAAGAGGTGCAACATCGATCCTAGGTAGATACACGAGACGCGGCCTTTCAAATCTTCAAGCCCGCCCAACCCAAGGAGATTGCCCTGCCGCGCCAAGGAACTATCCGGAGGGACGGCGCGAGGAAGAGGCGCGACTTTTGCGTCAAGGGGGATGTCGAACATGTCGTCAATGACATAGGTGATGGGTAAAGTGGCAGGAGAATCTTGGAAGAGTTCGTAGCCTTGGTCGATGTATGTTCGGCGCGAGTCGCCGCCAATGAGCAGCTTCGACGGATAGCCATCATCGAGGAGCTTGCGCAAATCAGTGCCCACTGTGGATCGGGTATGTGCCACACCGCCGCCGCACGTACGGGGGGGGGCGAAGAAGGAGAGAGGGAAATGTCAAAGGCGGGACCATTCGAAGGGGCAATGCATCCATGCATCCCGCACCGCACGCACACGCGTGCATCGAGATTCAGAGGTAAAGGGAGACGTAATTTTTTTTTCGGTTCAGGCGTAATTCGGAGCCACGAACGCGAAAGGTTTATGCGGATAAAAATAGTAGGTCAGAATATACCGTTTCCGAAATGTGGGATTGGGAAATGCGGACTACTCACTGCAGCACCCAAGGTCCAGGAAGTAGGCGGGATCGCCTGAGAGTGCAGCGCGGCGGCCGATCTCTAGGATCTCGGGGTAGGCTGGGTTTTCTAACATCTTGAGACAGACAAAGTGGAAGCCACGAATGCATGGGTATTCGTATTCTGCACTGTGGACGAGGACGAGGTGGAAGGGTGGGGGGCCGCGTTAACTCGGGGGGTGGCGCAAATTTTGGACAGCAAAGACAAGCTTACTATGAGCTAAATAAGAGGAAAAGGAAAGGCAAAGGACAATCAATGTGGGAACAATCGACGGACGGGGGGGTGGGTGGGGCGCAATTAGGAGGCATTGCACGCAGGTGGGATGTGCAGTGGGCCACTTTTTGCGGGACGTACATTGCTTGGATGCGGCGGATGCGTCGGTCGAGCTCGACTGGGTCTGAGGAGATGTATTTTGTTAGGAAGCTCCATTCGACGGCGTTTGGCTGCCAGAGGTCGGGGTCAAGCGGCGGCCCAGGGATCGGAGGCACAGCGAGCTCTCGGGTGATGGAGGGTTGCCAGTTGGCGGGCTCGGCCGAGACGGGCGGCAACATGTTTCGGAGCGAAGAGTGGAGTGTAGGTGGTGAGGGGGAGAAGAGGGTTGGGGAGGGGGATGGGTCAAAGGCGGGGAGAGAGGAAGAGCAGGGCGCCAGATATACGAGAGCTAGCAGACGATGTGCTTCTGCATCCAAGAAGCTTATTCTTATTCGACCCGTGGTGACAAGTCCGACGCGTGTGGGCGGGGGCAACGAATACGAAGGATGCTAAGAATACTAATACGAATCGTATAAGTAATACTAATCGTAAATCCTGGCCGCTATGATGATATGGGCGAGATGATATAGGTCGGCACGACTCCGGATCGGTGGTACAGTTTGGTGCCGGTAGCGCCGCGGAGTCAGTAACACAAAGGCGCAACCATACTAGCCGTTGCAACAGTGGCCGTGTCGGCACGCTCTGACTTATCACCAGATGGCCACGTGTTCGTTCTGGGCACATCTTGCGCGTGGTTTTCCACCCCGTTGCAAGCGACGACGGGAGATCCGTGAGCGTGGTGTGGGTGTGCTGATGGATGATTCAGAGTGGTGGTGGATGTGGAGGTGGGCTACCCGACTTACAAATAGGATCCGTGTCCAACGCCCCCCACCACATTTCGTCTGTGGCGACCCGTTCTCTGACGCATTGGATCGGCGGAGGCATACCGAGGCTGGTAAATCACTTGGGAACACTTGCTGCTTTGGGAAGGACTATTCAGACGGCCGCACTCGCCGCACTCCGCTTCGTGACTCCAGGGGTGACTCTAAGTGACTTGTCAACCCGTGGTGGTGTATGTGCCGAGGGTGTTCTTGATCGAGGGGCCAAACAATTACTTCTACTGAACTTCTCTCGATCTGTGGTATTGCGATTTGCACTTTGAATGATGAAACACGAGGGAGGAACATTGCTTGTTTGCGATAAACAAGTTCATCATTCGACATCACCTCCTGCCTAAGATGACTCTGCGAAAGTTGATATCATCCGCCCTCGTTCATGATGGCGCGTACACTCCCTCCAACAGCGCACATCACATCAGCAACCCGGCCTAGCCCCTCACTCACTTACTCCTTTGCAATTGCCCACACCCTCTCTAACGACCACCATCTTCCGCAGGCAGATTTGGTGCAGAAAAAGCTGGGTACAGGCACCAACACCCACTTTCCCTCGGTTGTCAAGTTTCATCGAACGCCCAAAAAAAACCCCATCGCGCTCGGAACGTTTCCCAGCTTTCGCGAAACGCGCTTCGGACTTTCTCACTCTTTTCACTTCACACTTTCATCCAAGTCGATCTCCAGAATACTTCAAGTTCCCACCATAGTGTCTTCCAAGGTCGCTATTAGTCTCGCTGGGTTTCATTGTGCGCTTCATTTGTCGTTTCTGACAGCATTGGTTTGTCTGTTGCGGCTGCTAGGTCCCCGCGCTTCGCCTGTGCTGCGCTTGACGTACACGACATGCAAGGACGTGGCTCGTCCACAAAAAGTCCAGCAGGCCCTGGCCATGTTCCATTAGCGCAGTTGTCTGGAGCCCACATGGAGTCTGCAGCTATTATTGAAGCTGGCCAAGAAGAAGCAGTGTCGGTGCTCGGGCCCTCCGCAAAACGAATACATCATCAACCAAGAGTGGGCAGTGGCCTTTCCAATGCGCGCGATGCCTTCCATGGATATACATCGGGCTCACAGCAGCCTCCCATCGTGGCTTCTCCGAGTCCTCGAGCCCAGCTCGCCGTGGCAAGCGAACCCCGCCCGACCTCGGTCTCCATGGCACGCGAGGTCGCACACCCTCCACCTACGACATTTTATGACGTTAACGCTCTTGGTGATCCCGGCCAGACTACCACCGCCACCCCTGCTGCCCCAGGACCGTCCACTTCCCGGGCCTTGACCGATGCAGCGGAACAACACCATCATGCCATTGAACAAGTTGACGCTCGCCGGTTCGCACGCCCTTCGTCAAACTCTAGACATCCTCCTCGCCGGCCTCGCACGCTCGTCCTTGACGCTGTTTCCTCCAATACTCTCCGGCCGGAACAGGATGTCATCGCGGAGATGGATGATGACCAGCTGAGAGAGACGATTGGTTTGGCCAATCAACCACATGGCGAGACTATGGCAACCGCGACAAGCACCACACACCGTCCCCTGTACGACTCCATGATCTCCCCCGCACCGTCATCGATCCTACCACCTTATCGGGAACGGCATGAAAGTGCCGCACCACCGCGATTCAGCCATCATGTGTCTCAGTATCCTCCTCCCACTCGCGCTTCGACTCTCACCCAGTATCCTCCTCTGACTGCGGCTCTTCCTGTTTACTCCGAATATGATGGAGAGACTGACGCTTCGAGCTCCACGGCAGGGCCTACTGCTTATGTTGGGGACGAGAAGCAACGACCAGCATCTTTCTCCAGCAGTAGCAATCCCCCTCCCCCAGTACCTCAACCGCAGACGCGTCATAGATCTCGAACACATGCACCTAGTGCCTTTCCTCAGCAACCTCCTGCGGCTGTTGCAACCAACTCTGATGCTCCTCCTCCTTCTCGTGCTCCTCCAACAAGGCCAGCGCGTCCTGGAGACGCCGACACATCGGGAGCAAGCGTGAAGACTATGGACATTGAGGCTTCGTCCCTAAAGTCGGGCAAGTCGGCGGGGAACCAGAGCATTGCGCTCGGTATGCTTCGAGTACCTTCTCGTTCATCGTTGTGGCGATGGCAGGCTATATCAGCCAGTCCTACAGATGTGCCTCCTCTCCCTCCCTTGCAGCAGCAGAACTCGGCTGCGCCTGTACCTCCCCCTCGCCACTCGTCATCATTGGCTGCTGCGGCTGCTGCTGCTCTTAAAAATAAAAGTGGGAAGAGCAGCAAGGTCAACGAATCCCAGGCTCGATCGGAGGATTCTTCGCCGGTAACTGGGACGAGTCGGCCTGCTCCCTCCACCTCCACTTCCGCGGCAGTTGTCGCTACTAGTCATCCACTCTCACAGTCGGCAGCAGCAGCGGCAGCTCCACGCGAATCGAGGAAGGATTCTTTGCGTGGGAGGCATTACCGTCCTCCAGACCTTGATCTCGAACTCGCCTCTCCTCGTACTGGATTCAACGCCAGTGGCAACGCTTCTTCCCCCGGCTACTCCATTCCTACACCTCCCATCACCAACAAAGCCTCTCCCTCAAGCCCCAGTTTTCAGAGCTCCAACTCGAAGACAACGATAAATGGGGCGAGCTCGCCTACCACTGTTCATCACGTCGCGCTTCCGCCGCATCCCTTCGCGTCGAGCCAGCCACCAACGCCAACGAAGAATTTCGTCACTGGGGCACCTCATTCTCCAGTGTCCTCGTCTGCTGATAGCCACGGGCAAAGGGAATCGAGAAATAAGGGCAAGGCGCGCGAAATTGCCCCGCCCGATTCACCTAACACCCCTGCTAGTACGAGTACTTTGCGTGGCGGCAAGGACCATACTACTTCGCCTCTCCTAGCTGCTCCTGTTCTTGTGAGCAATAGGACGCAAGGTGCATCGTCGTCGTCGGCACCCCTGCCTTCAGCCGCTCCTGCCCCTCCCAAAGCCCTTGTCGCTCCCTTCCTCTTCGTCTCGCCTGCCTCCTCACCACGAGGCTCACGAAGGATGACTCCTATACCGTCTGTACCGGAGTCTGAGAAATCCGGAGAGGGTGAGGCGGATGCATCAGCGTCGAGCGCGAGTTCAGGGCGGCGGATGAAAAAGGGAAAGAAGACGGGTCGAAGAGGTCTTTGTTCTCTGTTGCCGTGCTCGAGATTCGATGATGATGAGGAGCATGAGCACATGAATGGGAATGGGTCGGGGACACCTGATCCTCCGGGTATGTTAGTGAAGAAGCTGTTCAAGTGGGGTTTCTGTGAGTATAACCATTCTGGCGTCGCTATGAGGTCCCCAATGATACTGATGTTTCCTTTCCAATACCAATTCTCGACAGTATGCCCGCTCGTCTGGCTTGTTGGTGCGATGTACATCTGCATGTCGACACCTCAACCCTCAAACTACCCTACTGAATCATTCGCTTCTATCACCACAACCTCACCAAATGATGGGAGTGTAGTACCTGATTCCCATCGCGCTAGTCGTGTTGCTCACAGCCACGCATCTCACTCTCATTCTCACCCCGGTCCCAAAGCGGACAGGGGGCATGCACATAGCCAAGGTGCACGCGTACGTGATTCGGATGAGGACTCGCTCACGCGCATGATGCGCAAGAGAGAGCTCAAATGGGCTGTCCGATGTCTCGTGGCATTTGCGGTGTTTTGTGTCATCTTGAGCATTGCATTGGGGTTATATTTGAGTTTTGGGTTGTGTTTCAAGAAGGGGTCGTGCTGAGCCTCATCGGCTTGATGTTCGGATGAGAAATTGGACTCTGACTCCTGCTCGCTTTCTTTCTCTCTGTTTTGGGGGGTTCTCTCTGTATCTCCGCTCATTTTGCACATAACGTCTCTTTGTTCTTTTCTAATAAGCGTGCCTTGCCGTTCCTTGTCTGCCTCATTTGCTTTTTCGGCTACATCCCTATTTTTTCTTTGGCCCTACTTTACACACTCTACTGGTGCTCGCGACCCTTGGGAGTCGTGATTCGAAATTATTCCTGTCTATAACTAGCCACAATCCTTTGTACACTTCTTTCTCAATCCTAATCAGCCTTGATCGCATCACATCAACCAGTGGCTTTGGAGGTCGGACTTTAGGAAGCCAGCATCAACGAACATGATGATCAACTTGACCCGAAAAGGCAAAAGATGCACCCCATTGTTCCCCCTCCGTCGAGACGCAACAACAATAATGCTCCGCACGTGGCGAGATCTCCGAGAAAATCCTGGGACCTGTGCAGTGATTCTGGCCGAATAGTGTGGCAGGGAATCATAAAGCCTCCTGAAGTGATTGGGTTGTCAACTCAGTCGCGATCGACACACATCCAATCCGGGTTTCCTTCTTCTTGCCACCACCGAGGAAGTGTGTTGAGGAGACTACCTCGGAGGCTCCTCCTTTCTGTCTCTCTCCCTCTCTCAGAGCTTCTGACCAGTATTTCCACTGCTTGTGTTACTTGCCCAGTTCATCTAGTGGGAAGTGCAGAGACGCTCGCCACCCTAGAAGCCGTTCCAAGTCCGACTCCTTCCGCACTTCCTACGCTTGACTATCATCACCATCATCATTACTATGTCGTTCTCTGCTCGGGATAGACAACCCAGCGTCGTGCTGCAGGGCATCCAAAACAACATGCCAGAGTCGTTTGACGAGAGACGGCCGTCTGCCATCAGCGTCGTTTCGGTGGTCGGGTACAACACCCCGAGCTGGCCGCCCCCAGAAGAGCTGTTGCCTCCTATTGGTGGGCCTCCTCAGCCGCGCCGAAAATCGAGCTGGATATCGATTTCGTCGAGCCGCAAGAGCAGTGCTGGCGGACTGTTCGGGAAGAAAGGACACCACGCCCAAGTAGCAGAGTCCAAGCCACCACCTGTGCCAGCCGTCGCGATACCACCATCGTCGACGCCAGCCAAGAACTTGTTCGCTGCAAACTATAGCTTGAGCCCTACTACTCCTTCTCCAGGCGCAGGCGAGATGGATGAAGATTCCGTGCCGACGCCCACTTCCCAAGCCCCACTCTTTTCTCCGAACTATAGTACGAGCCCAGCCACCCCGACGCGTCGCGCGAGCGAGTCTCCCTTGACAAAGCGTGGGCCAGGCGATGCTCCTTCTCATGGCAATGACAAGCCTGGAACGGTGATGGAGGAGGAAGAGGAGGTCGCTAGGGCACTGGCTGCTTTGCCTGATACCGTTCGTCGGCGCCGTGGCACGACTCCAGCGGGCTTTGCTCCCGCCGATGAGGTAGGAGAAGGAGAAGATGGACACCATTATGATGATGGTGTTGTGCGGACCCGCTCCAAATCAAGTACGTGTTATTTATCCTTTATTGTTCTTATCGCATCGAATGTCATTTGGTGCTCTCAACTTTGACAAGCCCAGTGTCGCGAACAATTTACTGACTTTCCTCAACATTCTCAACGTTTATGAAGTCTTCTCTCGAGCATGGTCCAAGATATTCTCAAAGACCTCTTGAAACTGCTACTACCACCTAAAATTTACCCATGGTCCTCGATCGAGGTCTTGTTTTCCCTTCTGGGTTGTGGTCTACCTTTCACATTGGTTCGTCAAAGCAGTCGCAATCCATAGCACAATACTGATGAGCGACTTGTTTAGCTTATCATCTCGTTGTACTCCAACTTGTCGTCTCTCCTTGCCATATATTTCATCGATCTTGTCTGCGTGCTCTCTCCTGCCTCGGCCCTTTCGTTCTTTGTTAACCCTTTAGTTTCTCCGCCCGTTGGAATACCCCGATGTCCTGCTTCATGCGGTCCGCTCTTCTCTTATTGCATCTAGTTACGTTACTCCCAAAGTATTGCTTGCTGTCAGTGATATTGTTGAAGGTATTAGCATCATCATACTCGTGGCTTGAGCTTCTTCGACTATGCGCTGTGCCGCCGCACGGTTCGGCGTCCCAAACATTCTGAATGTTACTTCCAAGTGCTCGATTCTTTCACCGTCACAATAACCGGGGTTCAAGAGGCACTGCAGTAGGTGCCAGCACGTGTTGCAGTCATGGGCTGTCGCCGACCAGCTTACTATGGTGCTGTGACATGAAGCCTCGAACAATTCTAAATAAAGCTCTTTGCTCTGCCACCAAAGATTCTCTAGCAATTTCAGACATAGTTCAAATTGCTACTCTATGAAAAGGACGGCAGTTCTGGGTTATATGAAAGGTATGACTATGATATCATAGCCTCGGGTTAGAAGCCTGGCTATGAAACAGCAACTGGATAATAACCCCGGAGCGAGTCGACATCTCAGACAAAAAGAATCAAATCCTCACTGCCGCATTGATCCACGTTGCTGCCGCGCTTCTGGGCGTCAGAGACAGGCTGGGGATCAGTCACACGGGGCCATTGGAGCTGTGACACGAGGGTGACGCATCACTCCGCCTCCAAGTTGCGCACTCCTCCTGCTGCCCAGAGCCTGCACCTGGCGCTTTCGGCGTACGTCCTAGAGGTCCTGGGACATCTCCTTTACTCTACTCACCGCGTGCCTTGTATGTTGTTATAGCTTGAGCCGTCTGAAATGGTCCAGGACTCCGCTCAGACTCGGCTGCTCAACAACTTGCTCAAATCGACGAAGGAGTACACCAGCTCCCTCACTTCCCTCCTCGTCATCTCCCATACCTCTCATTCGGGCCTCCAAGCATATGCCTCGGCCTCAAATCCTTCTACTGTCAGCGCCATCTTTGGGGTTGCTCAGGCACTCCAAGGTGCCGATGACGCCCTCGTTCGATATGCCCAGGAGGTCGACCACTGGCGGGAACGTCTCAAAGAGGTCAAGGCTGCAGAGGAGGAGGTAGCCAATATTCTTCGTGACCGAGAGATCCTGTGAGTCCCCTCTCTATCAATTTCTGCCGGGGTCTCGGTTTGCTGCGCCGGTGGAGCTTGTCATTATCTCCCTCGTCATCCCGCAATTACTCATAGGACTCATCCCTCTATACTATAGTGTAACGAGACTCATCAAGGTCTCGTCCAAGAAGCCTACCAGAGACTCCGTTATGAGCATCCCTGGCTCCCCCAACGCCTCTGTTCTGTCTCTCAACCTTACGCCCCAGCAACGTCTCTCCGCCGCTCAAGCAGAACTACAAGGATGCGAGAAGCTCCTCTCCGAGAAGCAGCGCCAGCTAGATCAGATCCGGTCCATTGCCATCCGCGACGGGTTGGAGCAGCGTTGCAATGCTCTGGCCACTCTTGGTACAACCTTGAGCGAGAAGGGCAACGAGGGTGTGCGGGCGTTGCAGGAAGGCTATGCCGCATCCTCCAATGGTGCCAATGGTATTCCTCCCATCGACGTCGATGCAATCTTCCGCAGCCTACCTCCTCGGCCAACATCGCCAAATGGGTTGTCAGATGGGTCCCTCGCGCCATCACAATCCGCTTCCCAGGCTGGCACTCCTTCGTCTGCGCACCCCCGCTCGTCATATGCTCAATATGCCGATGTGGTGGGTCCGCACCCTGACAGCCCTGTTCGCGTGGGCCCCATCCAAGAGGGAGGCTCCAGTGACAGCGACGAAGACGACGATCCCCGCAACGTTCAAGTTGTAGAGAACCAGCGCAGAGTATCCCAGCCTACGCACTCAAACTCTCTCCCCCCACCCCGAGCACCTCAACCTCAACGGGGATACTCGTCCGACGTGGGACCTGCCACAAACCCTAAACGAGCCAATACATTGCAACGTCAAAACATGCGACGGCAAGAATCCACGTCAACTGCCGGAGGTTCTGATTCTCCTCGCAAGAAGAGCGGCGGCTTCTTTGGTGCCTTTTCAGGGCTGTTCAGAGGAAGCTCTAAACCTGCTCCACCCCCTGAACCTAGTTCGCCATTGAAGAACTCGAATTCGGCCTGGAAGACACGCACGGACCGAAATTTGGCTGTCGCGAGAGGCGCAGCCCACGACGATTCCGATTCGGACGATGGTATGCAGGGGAATTTCCGCACCGTCGAGAACCGACCCGGGCCAAAGTTGACGGTTCCTGCCCCTTCCATGCCCCCAGACCCAACAGCCACTCCCCGAGTTCGTAAGAGCGCTGATATTGGAAGAAATGGGCCGGCATCTGGCAAGAAACTCCAACGATCCAGTTCAACGTCCAAAGTTCCTAGTGGGAACCCACCAGCGAAGAAGCAGCGTGGAACAGGATCAGTTGTTGGCACTTCAACAACCGCCGCTGCTGAGACATCTCAAGTACGCCCAGGTGTCCCCACTTCACTAATGCGAGCCGGAACTGTGAAGACCGATAATGGCGAGCCATCCCCTCGAACGAGGACCGCCTCCTTACCTGGGACACCCAAGCATCATCTCCCAGGTGCTGCAGGCGTTTCTTCCCCCGACGCTCCCCCTCCTCGTAATCCGGCTAGGGCTAAACCTCTGAAGCTGACAGGTGCGGTAGAGAAGGATCCTAATGCATGGATTCATCACACCCCAGGACAAGGCGCCTCTTCCCCTGGTGTGTCGCGTAACACCTCCGTTCGCTCCAACACGTCCAGCGCGTCGAAAGGCGGTCCAGCCTCGCACAAGCGCGCAACATCTCTTGACGTCAAGAGCTCCAACCTTATGTCACTCGTAGAGGACGTGGTTGCAGATCGTCAGCGTTCCGAGAACATCAGGCCGCTCCAGGAGAACAACTCCGCCTCACCGAGAATGATGCTGCCGAGTGAATATATGAAGGCGACGATGCCAGCACATGGCTATGGAACGGCTGGATCTGCAAGCCCCAGCGTTCCAACGTTCATGGTGAATCCACCGACACCCAATGAGCCATCATCGAGCCACAGTCGTCATAATAGCCACGGACACTCTCATGACAAGGGTAAAGGCAAGGAACGCCAGCCTTCTGAAAGGAGAGACAAGAGGCTCCTTCCTCATCAAGCTCTTGCCAATGAGGAAGCCCAAACTAGACACTCACCCCCTCCTCGATCTGCTTCCCCTCTTCGCTCAGCAATGCGTCATTCGACCCTGAATGGTCAGCCAGTCCTTAACATACCGGCCCCGCCGAAGGCACCTCCTCCAGTCGTTCCTGATGAACCCAACGGTACCATTGACCCCGTTGCTCCGGTCCCCGTTAGACCAGTTTCTATCTCCAGAGCGAGTAGGGGGTCGATGTCGCTAGAATCGGACGGGGCATCGGCTTATGAGACCGCCCCCTCTGAGTCCGAAGGCGAGGAAGAGCAGCCCTCTAGCCGTATTACAAATGGCGTAGCTGTGGAGGATTCCTCCGCGACTCCGAAGGCATCACGACTGGTCCCCATTCAGAGTGGCTCTCCTCCCTCGACTGTTTCCGCTGTGACTGTCAGCACCGAGCAAGGAGATGCCGCCAATGATGGTGGTGCGCTGGTTTCGAGAAGGAAAAGCGTCCGCCTAGACGTTCCCCCAACACCTGATGGAAACTCGTTCTACGGCGGAGCTGATGACGATGCACTTATTCCCCCACCTCCTCCAAAGCGCATGTCGATCCCGTCGCAATGGTCATCGCATATCGCTGATCCCGAGGCCTCGGGAGCAGTGCGGGATGTGTGGGCAAATGCGGGGAGCAGCGACGAAGATGAGGCGTATAAGCGTGCTCGACGATCGTTGAACAAGGCGATCAAGAAGGAGAAGGAGGCACATGCTGAGGCGATGGCCGTCGTCGCTGCCAGCGGCCCCGGAGCCAAGAAAGCGAAGCGGCACAGTCTCAAGCGTTAGCTTCGTGCCAATGCAGACATTGACTTGAAATATATCTTATTAGGATTTTTTTTTGGTCCAGTCTTGTGGTGATATCTCAAGGCTGCCTTGTTTGATGATGATCCTATGCCCAACCCATTTTCTAGCGTTCCCTCCCTCCGATATACCCCGTCCATTCATTGATGCTAACTCGTTTCTTAACTTAATCACTACTGCTTATCTTACCTCCTTCCGTTCTTTGCATCCGCGGACTCCTCCACCTTCCTTGATCCTCTCCACCCACTACCTCGTTGCTCTCTTGATGCTTATGGTTGGCACTTATCTTCCGATGAAGGATCCTAGAATACTACTATTTGATAGCTAAAAATACATAGGCTACCTCTTACTATCAACACAAATAGTCTGCAGGGGTGCTTTCTCTCAGGTCTCCAATTTGCTATTGGGCTGAACAAAGTTCGCTGACATAAATCGTGACCTTTTGTCTACAACTTCCAACCTCTCTGAGACCAAGGACGCGACTGTACTATAAGCATGTCTGAGCAGGAGCAAGACCAGCAACCTGAGCCTCAGGTGGACCCCAACACCATCAACATCAAGGTGTGTACAACGATCCATTGATTGGCTAGGGGGAAGCCACAATGCGTTCACCTTGAGCTCGTGGGTTCTCGATCTCTGCTTGTTGATGACTGAATGCGAACGCGATTTTATCTTTCTGTTATACCTCGCTCTGGATTGACCGGATCGGTTGTCCTTGCCTCGGCGCGCTTCCTTCGTACCTGGGGATATCTGGCGCCTTGCTCCTCGCTCCATGGTGCCTTGCGCCCCCTTCCTGTCATGCCCATCGTGAACAGGTGATGGCCACGAATGGAGAAGAGGTCTTCTTCAAGATCAAGCGCAGCACCAAGCTCGCAAAGCTCACGAGCGCGTATGCGGGCAAAGTTGGGAAGGACGTGAACACCATCCGGTACGTTGCGCGTTCCACCGCCTTCCATGGCCAAACTCTCTACGGCGGCGCTCTCCGTGGATCACTGTTGCTAATAATATATTGAAATTTGTCTAGATTCTTGTATGAGGGGAATCGGATACAGGAATCTGATACTCCGGATTCACTAGCTATGGAAGACGGTGACTCGATCGATGTCATGGTTGAACGTGAGTGGTCCTTGCTAACACCGATATCCGTGCTACGCAAGATTCTTATCATTCATTACAGAGGTCGGAGGCCGCTGAGACGATAGTTTAGTCGCTTTTGTTCCGTTCTCTAGCATCGATTCGCGCTGTACTCTCAATTTTGTCGCTCTGACGCCCAATAATGATCCTCACGCCATGCACTCCTCCTGCTCTCAGTTACATAGCCTGTCCATTCCTTGTAAATTTGAGAATGCAAGCATTTCTTGGCATTGTTGCTCGCGCGTAAACGATTTTTGTCCTCCTGGCCGAAGTTGACGCCGAATCCGGGCAAGTCACGTGCCGTGAGTGATTCACTCTCGCCACGAAGAAAAACCGTGTTGTTGGAGAGAGATAGACGAAACAGAAGAGAATAAGGGCGTGAAGGATTAAGAAAGATGAACGACAAGGAAGAAATCAAGAAGCTGGTCAAAGCCCTGAATGCAGAGGGTACCACAGGGTCAAAACCGGTTTGTATATTTGACCCCCACGATCACACACAAAGAAACAGTAATGTCACTAACCCTCTGTGTTTGACGGCCATTTTTTATGCATTCTTACAGGAGATTCTGGGTATCTTGAAGCGTTTCGAGAAGGGAATCGCTGCCACCGAGCAGTTGTTGAAGGTACGTGTCTTCACCGAGTATGACGCGCTTTGTTTGTCAGACGGGCACGCGACCTCACCGTTCTATGCGTTCCGTAGGAAACAAAAGTCGGTGTCGCTGTTAGCAAACAGAGGACGAATCCCGATAGAGAGATCTCTGAGCTTGCAAAGGCGATCGTCAAGAAATGGAAGGGTGCGGTCAGAGCACCCGATGAGAAAGGTGCGCCACATCTCGTCCACTTACTTTTTGACCCATTCTGCCCTCAAGACGACATTCTGTTCTTGCCCTTTCAGACACTTGAATGATACTGATCTTCTTTGCTTTTGGTGTTGCAGAGAAAACGGCCAAAGCAGAACCGTCGACCTCTGCATCTCCCGCGGCCGTGCGCTCCCCCCCTCCCCCAGCCAAATCTACAGCTCAGCCGTCATCATCCAATGGCTCATCTTCTACTGCTCCCACAACGTTTACTGTGCGTTCAATCAAGACAGATAGTCCTGCACTTCCCCGGACTCAGGATAAGACTCGAGACAAATGTATGGAGCTGATATACGACGCTCTCGCAAGCGACTCTGGTTCTCGTATGTTTTTTTTTCTCCTTATTCTTTGTCGCTATGCACTCGAGAGCTTATGTGAGCCTCCCTTGCTTGTTTAGCGACTGAGCTTCTCGCAAAGAAAGCAGGTGCTGTGGAGAGTACGGTCTACTCGACGATTGGCAACGTCAATGCGGATTACCGTAACAAGATGCGCCAGCTTTACACGAATCTCAAGGATAAGAATAACAAGTCTCTCCGAGAGTCTGTTGTTAGTGGAGAAGTGACTGTGGTGCGATTCTGCTCAATGTCTCCGCAGGTATGTGCTGGTCAACGTTCCGCCACAGCTTGTATCCATCATTGCCGTTCTTACCCTGGTCCCACCATAGGAAATGGCCTCCGAAGAGCGCAAGCAAGCCAACAAAGCCCTTGACGAGCTCAACATGTTCAAATCCCTTGGTGCGCAAGAGCAAGAGGCAGAGACAGACATGTTCCAATGCGGCAGGTGCAAGCAGGTGAGTCTTATCTCGTTTTGGCCGTCAGTTACTCTATTTTTTTTATTCATATCCCACTCCTCTACAGCGCAAGACGAGATACCGCCAGGCACAGACCCGCAGTGCTGATGAACCTATGACGGTCAGCATTTCACATCACATTTTCTCCTTTCGCGGGCGGCAAACTTACTCCTCCCTACTCCTCTTGCTCCTGACTCGTTTATTAATACAGACCTTCGTCACGTAAGTTTAGCTTCTTTCCTTTTAGGCAATGTGCTTTGCTGATCTTCATGTCTTGTAGCTGTACAAACTGCGGAAATAGGTCCGTCCGACATCCTTTTCAAACGGTTATGATCCGTCCCAAGCTCCGTACTAACTCATACATATCTTTGTTTCGGATACAGATGGAAGTTCTCTTGAACTAGAATATCCACTTTTGGGCTGTGCGCTTCTCTAGACTTTTTTGTCGTCTTCCCCGAGCTTGCCCGATCACCCTTTCTTGGAGCCTCCTACTCTATTTGTTTTCGTATTGATTATTATTCGTCGGTCCTGTCGCTCCCGTTTGTCCTTTTTGATCGTCATCAATATTTTCGCTGGTTCATCTCCTTCCACGTGACTGCTGTCCTCGTTCATTGTGACCTCTCTGATATCAATATTCCCTCTATGAGTACGGCCCGATGTCATATCTTGAGATTGTTTTTCTTGACCAGCAGTGTGACGGATAAGGATGATATTGCATGAGTGCCTCGATGAATGTTCAGGAGCTACACGCAAGTTTTGAGGTCTCGTCCCGTTGGGGGCATCTACTTCCAAAAGAGAATGCCCTACAATGTTCCCCCTAAGTTATTCCACCGTTTACAGCAATGTCCTAGAGCTTCCTAACTCAGAAATGAGTGCCATCCGCTTCCTCCATTCGATTACCCTGTTGGCCCTCAACAGAACTTACCTTCGTCGCCATCGTAGATAATCAGAGAAAATGGCCATTTTCCTCTACAATCAATCTACGTCGATATTATATATTTAATATAGCCTCATCCTTCGTTATAAATGATTCTGGTCGGCAGAAGACCAGCGAGAGTTCTCCATTTTGCGAGATGTCACAACAAGCGCATTCACCATTTTACCTGGATTCTTTTCATTGCCGTCGGGGGATTCATTCCTTTTAGAGATGTATGCCGCCCCTTTTATCCCATTCTCCCTGCTGTCCCTCATATTCCAATTTGATTTCGGACGTCACCCATGCCATTGCGATTAGCTGGATTAGATTTGGCGTGGATGTAACAACGCTAGATCCTTTCCACGTGATGGGGGAGGGGGGGGGTGCTCGAGATGCCATGAGAAGGAGTCGTGGTGGAGAATATGCCAGAAGCAAACATCAAAGCACCAACAGAGGTGAAGACACATATGGCGAAAGAGGTATAGACGCTGAGAGAGGGTTGTGGGGAGTTGAATGAGGTAGGTAATAACGGATAATGAGCATTTGTGAAGATGTGCGCTGATGAGGTAAATATTCAAAGAAACGAAATACTGAAAGGGAAGTGCTGGTGACGCCAGACTGGCAACTGGTCAGTGCTTCCTCCCATGTCCAGGTATGAGTGAAACAGCATTGAGTAAATCCTGTGCTTAGATGGGCCCGACAATGATAGTCTATTCAACACTCTTGGAGCTGATTATAGGGTACACCTGATTAATTAATCGACATTAACGCCGGCTGGTGATTTCTATCACCCTCTTCGAGCCTAGCACTCTTTGAGTTTCATTTTCCTCGAGTCTAGTTTTTCTGTTTTAAGATTACTATCCATCCAGTGCTGGGAGTTCTATCGTATCTAACCAAGCTTACTGCTTATATTATCCACACACAAGGCCCATGCGCCGTTTGCTCTTCTGGCCTCATAATCCCATGAGAGGATATGATATTAGCCCTACGCTCTCTTTAGAATTCCATAGGCTACTTTGCATTAATGTGTCATACATAGTGCGAAACTAGCGGAAAGCCTGTCCCGCTATAAGAATAGAAGCAAAGGCATGGGTCCAAGACTCATAGTCACGTCGTGTAGACTGACTGGTCTTTGATGAAGGCAGCTCATCCAACCGCTCTCTTCGCATTCAAATAATACATTTAGAAAGAATTAAATGAATAAGGAGAAAGAATTCAAGGGCCTCTTCCATTCTATTTTCACTCAGAAGAGTATAATACATTTGACAGGTTATCCCGTGTCCACCCCCAGACCCCAAACAATTAGAGCTCATGCGTCTAGCGTATGGCACCAAAGCCGCCTCCGACCGTAGAAGTACTATCATCCATCAGCAATTCATGTTAGGCCTGCCAGCCAGAGGATCAGTGTCTCAACAAGCTCGCAAGCCCCCGCCAATCGTCGATAGGAATAGTCCTCAAAGTAATAATTGTCGCACGCTATGTCATCGCAGTCTATGTGTACCCGGACGTCTCAAAAGGGTGGGAGTTCGTAAAGTCCACCGAATGTACCGCGCGCACGAGACACGAATGCGCCGAGGACCGAACCGAAGATTACCGACAGAAACGTGGCTCATTGATGAATACTGCGCGCCTGTTGTAACAATGAAGTTGGGAAGGCAATGGTACCAGTCAGAGCATGCGGTACGTTTCCCATACCTGAGAACGGAATCGGGGGAGAGCCCGTTGTCGGGTGTTTTGAGAGCAGAAAAATTGACGAAAACACACCTGGTGGCAAAGTTTGAAATGGGAATAACCGTGTGGGCAAATGTGGCACTGCTGTTTGATTGGTGACGCGAGGAGCTGGTTGTCCAGAGAGCTACTCGAGCTTCGGAACACTGTTCGCCCACGCGAGATCTTCCCATCGGCCATCCAGGACTCAAACGTATTTCGGGAATCTAGAAACTCGATAACGGGGTATCCGAATGGTCAGGAGAAATATTGATATTTTGTCGATCGCGTGCAGTGATGTCAAGGGTGTCAACTCCGAAGATGCTTTGCAACGAGCTCGCATGGGAAAGGATGTGCAAGCAGATGGATTGAATACTCCACTGCCTGAGTCACATCTATCTTCCGATGTTTTGCCCGATTCGCAATTAAGGTCGAGATAGAGCCACACTGTGGGCAAACGCGGAAGAGATGCCATTCCGGTTGAAGTCTGAGTTCAAACGTGTCTGCCTTACAAGGAATCCCCGCGAGCGCGAGAGAGTAAGCCCACACCATGTTCACCCACGCCACTGCCCTGGCTTCTCAGACAGCGCTTAATAATGGGACCGTGCGTCCTACGCCGCAGTGCGAATAGTGCAAACATTCGGATCAAAACAATAGCATTGATGGGCTGGCACGGAGTGCATCAATAGCTTCCAAATTCTTCAGCTCTTATCGTAAACCAATAAAAAGTTGTCCAACTGAAAGATTAATGATAAGGGTTTATGTGGGCCCAAAGATGCTGCGCCACGTGTTGGTATATGCACCGGTCTGACAAGATCTACGCAATGATAACAATAATTCAGTTTTACTTATCTCATTAGCGCGAGAGGACGAGGAGTTCGTAATGGTCTACTGTGATGAGCTGGAATATTAGGGGCCAAAGCAGAAAGACAACGAAAAGGTTAACATTTCATACTGCGAGAGCAGCTGGCGAGATTTTTGGGCTGACAGCGGTGAGTTGCATCGAGCCGTGCTGGCTAGCTTGATGTAGCCCAAAAGGACAGTAACAACTTGGGGTGTGTAAGGTTGGTAGAGCTAGAGATGACTGTTATCAAACCTGGAGGTCTATGACGCCGAGTCGCTGGCTAAATCGTCTGCACCACTCATCTATTAACGACTGGTGGCAAGGCCCCGTAGAGGTCTTCGAATCCTCCGGCCCTGGAACACATCTATCGACTGAACGAAGGAATAGAGTCACTGGCTCTCTGAACCCTGCAGAGATGGAGTGTCAAAGGGCAATGTGTTGAGGTACAGATGTGAAGCTACTAGCAGTGTGTGTTTTGCTTCTTTGCCTATCTTTCAAGCCACATTACCCCTAGAAAAGGCCAATCATGTCCTCGCAAGAAGGTTGATTAGAAGCAGACCATGGCGGCGGCGTGCTCATACTAAGCGTATTTTTCGATATAATTGGCAGGTGGCTTTTAATGGCGTTTGACAGAGTGTCAGCAAAATTGCTGAGAGCATTTTCCAGCCTCATCGTTCGCGGGTCATCACCGTAATATTAGCAGCGACTTGGAGGTCATCTGTGCCCACCATGGGAGGAATCAGAGCGGATGATATCACCAGCGAGAAGGTACGAGCACAAACGAGGCACCAATCAATCTCTCGCAATGCAATGACTCACTGGTGATAAGATTCGCTAGCTGAATATGAGGATCACGCCAGAGCGGGAACCGATCGTCCCGAATCCGAGCGCGCATCCACTCACTAGCCTGGGTGACGAATGGCGTCTTGCGAACACACGCATGCGCGCGCATCGTCAACGCCACCGCACCGCGAAACGCTCACAGCCAGCTCACATCTCCGATCCTAACCAGTGCCTCCGGCATGCGCGAGGGAGAATGATCCAAAGGAAGCTCAAAACACAGAAAGGGACGCCTTTGATAGCCATCCAGGTTGGCTGTGTAATCCATTGATTGGTACCAACACTGATGTCGCAAGAGCGTGAGCGTGTGACAGAAGATGAGGCCCGTCCTGAACACCGTAGCAGCCTTGTTCAGCCAGAGTATTCTGCAATAGCGTCTAACTGTTACCGTGACAGAATGCGTGTACACTATTTGCCGTAACCTCTCTGGCGGCGGTGTGTGCGTGTGGGTGAGTGCGCTCCAAAAATGGCCCTGTTCCTGAGCCAAGGAAGAAATTCCAAGAAACGAAGGAGGGAGTAAGCGCTCAAATCAGCCCGCCGGTATTAGACGGTCATTGGCATGAGTGGACCGCAGTACGGAAGAGCCGAAAAGAAAGTCTCCATGAGAGGGAAACATCCCACGTATCTGAAGTGATAACAAAGAAGAGAAGAGTAGTTTGTAAGACCATTTCTTCGCGCGCGGACTGTTGGTATCCATCACCATTTGGCAATAACTCGGGCAGTGAACCCCCTGATGACCGAGTTGGATTGCCTCGGTGGTTGGCGTACGCAGCGCGCTCTCCCGCTTCTGTGCGGCGGGTGGCGTGGTCGAGATCGCCAGTGGCTTGCTGGCTTGAAGGAAGGTTCGGCTATGGCAGCACTAACATCGCGTCGTACCACTGTAACAGAGGTATTAGAGTAGACTCCACGCAATAGTAATATTGATGATGTTGATTCAAGTTGGCGGTGGTGGCGGGAAATGGCTCACGATAATACCGAATCCTCCACCAAAACTCGAGAGGCCGGTAATCGAATCGATCGGATCGTATCAGAAAAAACTTACTTGATCTGCCTGCTCCTATTACTTGGTGCGGCGGTGGGCGGCTTCATGTCCATGTAAAGAGAGCGAGTGGCTGGCTAGGTTTGACACCATTATGAGCATTACGAGAGAAGGGTGGCAATGAGAGAAAGCATCAAAGGAAGAAGCGGCCCAGTCGACAATAATGATAATGTTCTTAGAGACTCGCACACCCTGCGCGCGCACGACGACTGGCTGGTATTGTACTACCGAGGGCCGGGCCCGTTGCGACGAGAGCTCATGGTCGAGGGTACTAGGAATAACCGAGCCGGGGACTTACCCATTGAAGCCGGGATTAGCAAAATTCAGCGGAGGGTTTCGGACGGAAGCTCTCCTTAATGATGCGAAAGATGGGTGATGGGTGCGACGATGGTTTCAAGAAGAAAGAACCGCGCAAGAAACGAGGGAACGGAAAGTCGGACTCATCACTCATTGGTCATCACTGCTGTCCGTCCAGGGCAAGTACCCTGGGATGATTCATCAAGTATGCGTGCATGAATCATAACAGGCTCTAATGAGACTTGATGTATGCATCAACAGTAACCGACCATCGGGAATTACTATGAGATCAGTTGAGTTGTCTTCGAGAGCCGTCCCAGAAGCAGCTAAACATGACCACAATAGGCTGTAGGGTAATAGAGCGACCAAATGTCGGAGGAGAAGGGGAGTAGCGATGTATGCGTAGAGGGAATTATGAAATGCATGATCCGAGACGTCGCTCTTCGGAGCCCCCATACGCGGTCGATACGTTATATTGCGCTGCATCGCATCGTATCGTCCACGACCATGTAGGCCTGATTGATGGATTGATGGGCTCGAGGCTGCGTATTATTACGCGCCCATCTGACCTGGAGCGTTCCTGGAGCTAGCTAAGACGGGGGGCGCGCTTCATTGATGGATATACATCGATTGGTACGGCAGCGGCGGCTTAACCTTAGGAGTAGTATACCCTGCGGAGAGAATGTGGCTGCTGGAGTGGATCGACGGAGAGCGGCTGGATGCATTGGCTGGCTGGAGAGCGGGGTTTGGATACAGTAGGATGGCTTGGTCGAGTTAGCTCGAGCGGCGCAGCCCTGCATCGACCCAATAGTCAAAGCACATACGGGGTTTTCCAGTGAAATGACGGAGGCGGCGAGTAGGATAGATGTGTGGGTGGGGGAGGGACAATGAATGAAGTTTCCTACATGGCGGAGTGACCAAGGAGGACATGAAGTGATTTGAGACGCCGACTCGAGGACGGACAGTTTATGGCTCATTATCGTCATCAATGGAATTGGGATAAAATATTCATGCCGGTAGACAGATAGAAAGCAGCGCGACGCGACAGGACCAAAAGAGGAGGCTTCGTAAAATAGATTAATTTATGCCAGAGATCTCATTGGTGCAAGGTGAACTGAAATGAGCCAATTGGAATGAGTTCGACGGTAGGCGAGATGAGAGGAGAGTAACAGTCAAATTACTCAAGATTGGAGGTAATGATGGAATTCACCCTATGTTAGACCGACAGGTGGATGTGATGATCAGCCAAGGCGTTCATTCGTGCTATGGAGTGAGGCAATTTGGATGAATTGATGCTGAAGGGACCACACGACCCCGTCCATCGCCATCGGCTGTTACGAGACAGATTGGAAGTCAACTGGATACGGTATGAAGTCGTCAGGGGGATCAGAAGAAGAACGTAGAGGCGGTTGATGACGGAAAGAGATGAACGAGCTGTGTTGCAGGGATACAGCTAGGAGAACGACCATGATTGGACGAAAAGAAAACGAAATAGAGAGCAAGTGACCTCCACCACCAGCTCCAGGACATCAAAACTATGTTTGGATCCGAATCGAACTTGGCAAGGCGATGTTGAGAAAAGGTCTCGGGCGGCTTCATGGATTTTCGCCTCCCGCCCTGTCTAGCTGTCAAGTGGTCAATCATGACGTGTTACAACACCACGCATCTATCCAACTATGATCAAACCAATGCCCGCACCCAGTCACCGATGCTCCTTGTGCGACTTTCCACTCGCAAGCTCCGGCATTACAGACGCGAGGCGCTGTATGGAAGGAACAATAGCAAAAGAGCGAAGCGAAGCGAGAAACCGGATGATCAGCGATCAGCGCGGCTCGGCTCAAGAGATGAGATGAGAGGAAGGGGGAGCAACGATAATGACAGTGATAGTGTTGATTCAGGGTGAAGTGATATCAGATAGCGGAGTGGACGGTTTCATTGTTGGCGCAATAGGGTCGAATGAGATTGGGAAGGCCGACGTTATCGAGATATCGATGCTGCTTGGTTTTCGATTCGATTTGAATTCGGGGACGGACATGGATTGGATTTCGCTCGCTCCAGAACATACGTCACGGTCGGAGACAGAGTGGTGAGACGGTGACGGCAACAGCAGCAGCTGTAGAGAGATAACAGAGAAGATGAGGAAGAGGGAGGAAGACATAGTCGCTGTCATCGTGATAGGCATAGACGCGGCATGAAGGAAGGATGGAGAGGGGTTCTAGGCTCTTTCTCTTCTTTCCCTATCATCGCGGTCCGCAGACCCTCAATTGACAGGGACTCGTGGCTCTGCCCGCAGCGCGCGCAAGAATCCACACACACGCGGACGAACAGTTAGTACACCAAAAGGAAAAAAGAATCTCGCGCCTTATCGTCATCCACCCATTGGATGGGTCATCATCTTTCTTGCCTAGTTGGGAAAGTTCACTTCAAAACCTCTTGGTTTCTGCCTGTCCATTCGTTAATCATCGTCATCATCATGAAGAAAAGAAGCAGTGTGGTTTTAAGGAGTCACCCGCTCCAACTGAGCGCTCCAGAGGCAATTCCAGTTTGTAGAGCCGAACCCGTCGTTTTACATTTGATCAGAGCGCGTCGGTGGCGGGGGTCCTAAGCGTTAGAAGCCACAGTTCCAAAGTGCATATTCATACGGAGAGCACCCTCGGCAGTCTATGCCCAGAGCCAGATGCAATCGAAGATGATTCTCTGGTACAGGAGACCGAGCGTTGATAGATAGATATGTCATGGATAGCACAGCGCAGCTGGACGTGGATGTGTGGATGGAGGAACCCAAACTAGACCGGAGGCTCCAATGCCGAGGGACCCCCCACGATTCGGTGCGCGAGGGCGCACAACACGAGAAGTGTTCGCGCGCCGCCACAAAAAAAAGAATGTGCGCCCTTTTCTTGGTTACTGATTTCCCATCGCTTACTTTTTTTTCTCTTTCTTGCCAATGCCGTGTGTTGTGTTTTACCCGTAGAACAGCAACAAAAGCCATCGGCCCAGCGCGGAGTGGGAGAAAAATGGGTACACACACGGGGGCCTCTATAGGGCGTATGGTTTCCTGGATTTGTGACAAGCGGGGGGGCGGAGATTAGAGATGTGTGATGAAATGAAGGGAGATTAGGGATTGATATGATAAGATGGGAGAGAGATTTGAGAAAAGTGTATTGGATTGGGTGGATCAACAGTTTCGCACGGGTCGCACGCACGGTGGTCTGATGGCTTGGTAGGTGGCTGGCGGAGGAGGAAGAGAAAAAGCCACACGCACAGTTAGTTACGGAGGAGGTAAGCAATTGACCGGGGGAACTCCCATCCATACATTTGCTACTACTACTTAGTACTATTACCATGATTAGTATTATTATTATGGAGCGGGGGAGAGAGAGATGACTGCGAGCAAAGTGGGGAGGGGTGAAAGTGTATATCGCGCATGGACATTGGACTGCGGGCAAGAACTGAGTGCATAATGGTAATTGATCATCATCATTACTATTAGGCGATCGCGGGTAGGGTAGGGCGAGCTTGTTTTTTTTCTTGACCGCACAATAGAAACGACTCATAGGTGACAAGCGTGGAGACAATGGAAGGTATCGGAGCGTGGGTGCAAGTAAGGGCAGAGAGAGACAGGCGATGATGGATCGGTCCCACAGTCCGTGTTCTGACTAGGACGCGCGCGGGCTTCGCACACAGTCAGGGTGCGATATGATCGAAGGGACAGAGCCCATGCGACAGCGGCCCACGCACAGCAACGTGGTTCTCTGTACTCATTCGACCTATCAATTCGCGATCGAATAGGATGGCTCATTTGCAAGCCAATGAAAGGCCAGGAAATGTAAGAGCGCTATAGTGAGAAAAGTGAGGGTTAGCAAGAAAAATGATAACGGGTGGATGTGTCCGGGTTCGATACATCGGAGTAGTTGATGCGATTGCGATATTTGCTATGCGCATGCACGAATGGATGAATCGATGCATGGACGGGATGGATGACAGAGAGTTGCCAGAGGGTTGTTGCTCTGCCGGCATCTATTGACAAGGTACTGCTACATCGTTCACAGGAGGGAAGGGGGGATGGAGGAGTCGTCAGAGGAGACACAGAGCACACCCACACACCCACAGGCGCCCACGGCGGAAAGTTGGAAACCAATATAATTTCGGTCAAATGTGCGCGAGAGAAGAGCGATGGGTTCCATAGAGCTCTCATGGAGAGCTAGGACGAGAAAGTAATAACCAGAAAATTATAGAGCGCGTCGGAGAGAGAAAAAAATAATAATACAGTGAGTGAGAGATATGTGAAATGAATAGAAATGGACGATTATAGCCGGCGCTCATCTCCCGTGGGCCCTGAGAATCCCACTCTACTTGCCATATCATTCAGTCAATTCAACTCAATTCAGGTTCTATTCAACTCAGTTTTACTCAATGCCCGTCAAGTCGAGGGCTAAAGAGCCCACTAGTATCAATTCAGTTGCTAGCATCGCGGCTCGCCTACTTAAACGCACCCGTCCTGCCCCTCCTCAAACCCCATCCTCACCACTCCTCCTCCTCCTCCTCTCCTCTCCTCTACTCCCAGCTCATCCTCACTCACACTACCGCTCGCAATGGCTGCCGTGCAGTCGAAGAAGTACAATGAGGATAACCTCCCTCAGTTCACCCCCATGCCGTGAGTCGCCCACTGCCCTCGCTTCTGAGGAACAGCCCCCCCTCATACTTTCCCTCCCCTCCCTCTTCCTCACTCTAGATGGTCGCTCGGTGAAATCCGTGCTGCTATCCCGGCCAAGTTCTTCGTCCGTGATACCAACCGCGGCCTCTACTTCATGGCCCGCGACTTTGTCATTGGTGCCATCTTCTGGTACATGGCCACCTTCATCGACCCCTTCTGCAAGACCGAGTCTCTCCGCCAGCAGCTCACCCCTGTTGGTGCCGAGACCGCTCGCTGGGCTCTTTGGTGTGCCTACTGGTGGGTCCAGGGCTTGAACTTCACTGGTATCTGGGTCATTGGTCACGAGGTACGTACAACAACCTTCGAGGGCGTCAAACATGATCTGCCCCCGCCTCGGTCGATGACCACGGATGCTAATTGTTTCTCGCTCTCGCGTTTTATCTAGGCTGGTCACGGTGCCTTCTCTGCCAACCGCACTGTCTGCGACATTGTCGGCTTTGTCACCCACACCCTCATGTGGACCCCCTACTTCTCCTGGCGCATCTCCCACCACCGTCACCACTCCAACCACGCCTCCATGGAGAAGGATGAGGTCTACGTCCCCATCACTCGTGGCGACTACGGCATCCCTGAGCTCCCCAATGACCAGATTGACTGGGAGGTAAGCCCCACTTTTTCCTCAATTTGCATTCCGATGCCACTCAATTTCGAATCGTCCGCCCAAAACACGATGCTGACTGTCTGCTCTTTTACCTCATTACAGCACTACTTCGGTGACACCCCCATCTACACGCTATTCATGCTCGTCCGCCAGCAGGTCCTTGCCTTCCCCGCCTACCTCCTCTTCAACGTCTCGGGCAACAAGTCGTACCCCAAGTGGACCAACCACTTCGACCCCAACTCGGTCCTCTTCAACCCCTCCCAGCGCAACGCCGTCATTGCCTCCAACCTCGGCATCTTCGCCATGATCTGGGCCGTCACCTACTCCTCCACCATCTGGGGCACCAGCGAGGTCCTCAAGTACTACTTCATCCCCTGGCTCTGCGTCTCCCACTGGTTCATCATGATCACCTACCTCCACCACACCGACAAGCGTCTCCCTCACTACCGCAAGGGCGAGTGGTCCTTCCAGCGTGGCGCTGCCTGCACCGTCGATCGTCCCTTCCTCGGATGGCAAGGTCGCTTCTTCCTCCACGATGTCGCCCACTACCACGTCGTCCACCACTTCTTCCCCCAGATGCCCTTCTACCACGGTGAGGAGGCCACTCAGTACCTCAAGGGCTTCATCGGCGAGCACTACGCTTACGATGACCGCAACCCCTTCGTCGCTCTCTGGGAGTCTTACAACGACTGCCAGTTCGTCGAGGATGAGGGCGAGATCGTCTTCTACCGCGACAAGAAGGGTGTCGCCGTCAAGCGTCCCGCTGACAAGTGGTACATCAAGAACAAGATCAACTCTTAAATCATTAGTTGATCTGCTCTGCTCCCTCCCCTTAAACATCATCCGCCCCGCTTTCCTTCATGACTGCATGACTTGCTTCTTCTCATAGCATCTTTGACTGGGTAGTAGAATTTCGTAGCAGTTTCCTTCCTCCCGTTGGCTAGCTGTGCTTGCTTCTTTATTTCCCTCAATCCACCCCCCTCAGCTGGTATTGGTCAGATGTCGCTCCTCCTCCTCTTCCCTCCTTTCATCCGTGCTTTTGTGTTCCGCCTATAGAAAACGCGCATCTGTTCCTTACTTGCTCAAATCTCAATATATTGGAGCATTTGTATCATCTCAAAAAAACCTCTTATCGTGTGTGCCTCCTTGTGTGATAGACTTCTGAGTTTGGCTCGCTCTTGCCTTGTCTTGTCTGGATCATCGAGTCTCCATAATTCGGCTCTGACCGCGCTCGGCTTCTTCTCAATGAACTTGGCCCACTAATTTTGGAGGAGCTTCCATTGACAGCTTTGCCCTCGTTCGTGATAAGAGGAGACAATTGTAATTCAGGACTTCCGTCGCTGAGTCTCCCACTCAACGGCCAGAGACTCCCAGCCCTGTGGTGCAATCGGTCGTGCGTGTATACATACAGGGCTCTCAACTCCGATTCGACAAGTACATCTAGGGCGATCCCACCTTATCGATTGCACGCGCGTTCTATCCATAGTAACTGTCATCTGTCAAGATCTGTATTCCCTCTATCTTGCATGGAGTAGAGTTCTACAAGTGCGCAGTATTCGGTTAAGTAAGTAAGGGACAGGGCGGTGAGGGAGTGAGTGAGTGCGAAGCTCCTATGCGCCCGCGCGCGCACGATTACACACGCACTTGGAGAAGTTCGACATTCCCAAGCCCACACAACGGGGACGGAGTACGATAATGATAATAACGAGAGCCCCCCCTCCTTCGCCAAATGAGAAAATAGGGAGCCAATCGACAGTCAGGGCGAGCAGTTTATAATATCCCACACATGTCCGGCGCACACACACCGGCAAGGCGACACGCCACGCCTTTGGAACCCAAAGCATCCAGTCACACACCAAAAAAATAGAAATAGAAATACTTCGAACGTGTGGCTCCACGCACGCGGGTTATCGTTATCGGGTTCAGGGTGGAGAAAGGGTCTTTTCGCTTTCCCTCTGAATCCTCTCATCGATAGGGCGAGTCTGTCCGTCCGTCCGCCCGTCCATTTGACTTTTGACAGGCCACGTTTTGACGGAGATTAAGAACGTGGAGGATCAAGAGTCTAGACTTTTGATCAAGCACCTTGTGCTAGGCAGCACACTTGGCGTGCCGAGCTATAGAGCGCAGAGCCAATAGCGAAGACCAGCAACTCACTCAGCACATGCATCGCTACCAGGGATTGCCAACTGAACCGAACCGGCTCACGGGATGAGTCTTTTCCCCGAGCGCGAGAAGATAGAAAGGTGAGACGTCAACTTTGCACAAAAGAATGCGCCACGCATGAATCATTGAATTGCCCTAATCTTGTTACTTATTCATTGATAATCGAGGGAGAGCAGCTGTCGCCATCCAATCGTAATCGTCGTCGCAATCACCATCCATCGGAGGAAACGATCATGCAGGGAAATAAAATAACAAAAAAGTAGAATTGAGCGGTTTGGCCATTCATTCGTCGTGAATCCAATTTAGCATGCGGGCTCCAAGCCACCGCGCATCTATCATTGATTTGAATCAGGGAACAAGAGACGACGCGAGAGAGCGAGAGACAGCGAAACGGTTCGGTGGGTGTGAGTGCAACGACAAAAAGATGCCCGGTATGATTCGGGCGGCGGTGAAAGGGCAAAGGCGGGGAGAGTTGTGTGGGATGATATGAGTTGCCGATGTGAAGAGAACGAAAGATAGAACCCAGACAGAGTATTGCCAGATCAAGCCAAGCGTTGGTGGCGATGGTACGATTTCTCGCTCCAAGACGAACGCGTGAAGAGCACTATTGGCCCGCGTATGGAGTGTAGGTGTTGGCTGGATTGCGGCAATAGGTGAAATGGGTCGTTCCGGATCTTGAGGATCAGCGAGTTACATGAAGGATAATGAACAGCCAAGCGATGCAGTAGTGTGGTGCGTGTGTGTACAGCAAGAGAAGAGCGCAAGCGGCGGAGCTTATGATGGCGTGGAGACACACCGACCATTGGTGTCCTTGTGGAGGCGGTCGGAAGGAACTTGTAGGCTGGGAAGGCTGATGATTGTGGCGTAGAGCAGCCCATGACCCAAGAACCGATCTTCTAGCAGAATGGACGTCATTAGAATCCATGTTAAACTGACCAGAGAGGCAAAACATTTCAATGACGCCTCGAGGCAAGTTGTCATCCAGCGGCGCGTCCCGTCACAGATCTGGTCACGAACGAAGTTGCCGGAATTACCATTTCTGGTAATGGCAACTCATGTTATGGCACTGGAGATAGAGAAAGCGAATCAGTTACGATTGTGTCCTAGCACTCAGAACTAAGACCAGTGAATACCTGCACCAAGGAGGAAGAGAAGACGGAGCGATCCGCGTCGGGCAGGGAAGGCCTAGGATCTCATGGGCGCTCGGAACCGAATTTGCGACACACAACGGCAAGAAGCGCGGCAGCAGTCGGCACAACTCTGAATTCCAAGGCGATTTTCGAAACTTTATGAAGCCTTGTCGTGTATCCTCCTGTGGACAGGCACAGGCACAAGCGTTGCCAAGTCGGAGACATGTTGTGAGCTCTAAACGTTTGATAGACTAACCCAGATGCAATCGGACTTCCTCAGAGTTTTGAACCCACCTGTCGCTAAGGGGAGTGAGTGACTAGTGGAGCCATGAGCGAGATGAGCGGAGTGTACGCGTGCATAGATCGGGCAAGAACCAACAAACCTGGTGCACTGAAATGACATGATCAGATCCAGACGGGCTTGGAGGCCCTGCGCTTCTTGACATGCTGTCAAGAGCCACGTTACGCATATAGTACGCTCCAGCCAAGCACCACACCGCAACGGGGGCCAAGGACGGCAAGCATATTACCGTGCTTCGGGATTTGCAGTGGAGGAGCTTTTCTGCCGAATTATCAGTGATACAACAGGAATATTATTAGAATTCGAAGAAAATTAAGGGCGGAAGAGTTTGCCCGCGCGATGGCGATATTGTGGAGCAAAAAATCTCTGCCAATATCCGTGGGGGGTTTGCGATCACCCTGTTTTGGGTCCAATGCGACGATGAGGTGGTCCAGCCGTCAAGTGCGCCAAGTCTTCGAGTAGTTCTGATAACAAGGCGAATCACTTACGTCCAGGGTTGACAGTGACAGTTTTCTAGACCTTGCATGGAATTTGATCGAGATCGGGATCGATAACGGCAATGACGCACCCTTCTTTGGACACATCTGCTTTCCCGTTTCCCGGTCGATGAAGCCCAGGAAAGCTCAATCATTGCAATAGGGTTTGAGGGATTGCATATCCAAACTCACTGCTTCGGAGAGTAAACTCCAGCAGATTGATCATTGCACTTATCTCCGACAAGCGCTGGTGCGTAGGAAATAATGTGGTGAAATTGGAAAAGCATCAGCCTCATTGCTGACGTGCAGCTGAATACCAAGTCTGGGCCTGTGCTGGTGCAATATGGGAACGCAATTTGAATAGCGCAGAATACCGTTGTACCGGCGTCAATTGGAGCTGTCGTATTGAGTGCGACGATATCTTAGGTATGCCCCTGGCTGAGTAGGATCAAACGTGAGAATCCTAAGAAGAAATAACAACAGATATGGAGAGCATACGCTGAATGGGTTGTTCGGGTTGGCCACAAGTGCCTGTGCGAACCGTATAATGAACCGAACGAAGGCTCCCCGTTTGCGTCCTATAATGAGCAAGACGAACTAGTACCACAAATAGGAAATTGGTATTGCTTTAATCATTGCACGCGATGCGAATGGCGACCACTCACACGAAGCGGGGCACACGCTCTCCAGTAACCCACTCACACTTCCTTCTGAAAATGCAGTGTAATGTGGGCAAAAGCAAACGCTGTAACGTAAGATCGAAGCTTGATAGAACTGTCAGAATATTGCGATGGATAAAATAGACGAACAACGAACAAGGAGCATACCAAAAAGTCAACATCCGTTCGCGAGAATTGTCATAGTGAGAGATACGTCAGCGGGGTAGGTCAAAGTGGCAAACAACTAAGGATCTGTTCACTGAGGGGGAAGATTGGAGAGCTCGAAAAGTGGTGAGCCCAAGCGGGCGGATTCGGACGGCGACGGCATTGATAGTTTAGAGTTCACACACAGGGTAACATTTTTCACATGAAAACAAATCTTCATTTAGCAGAGGTAAGGATGGCGACGACCGAGTCGAAGATCTCCCATTGAGGGACTTGCAAGAAGTAGGGAAGCTGTCCATGAACAGTGACCAAGGATGCAAGAGGAGTGCCCACTGTCAACTCTTTTTCCCTATCTGCTACCACACCAGCGACCGAAGAGGCGAGCACGAACCAGACCAGCTCCCTGTTTGACACAGCTAACGATGTGTAGAGCTCCACTGCCTTTGCCCTAAGCTCTGTATGCGCGTCAGTCGAGAGAAAACGACGACACGCGAGCGCCAGCTCCCATGACACGTCCTCTCGAAGTTGAGTCCCGCGAACAACTCCGATCATTGCCCCCAAAAGCGAGCGGTACATCCTGTGCGATACAGAATAGGCGGTCCGCGCAGTAGCGCCTAGTCCAGTGCCGCGTGTACGGGCAAGAGCACTCTGAGAGTCGGCAATGTCCAGTCCATGAAGCATCTTCTTGAATCGAGGCCACACTTCGTCCCAGACTCGCTTGTTCATGTACTCACCAACGTTGATCACCAACGCCTCGATCAACCCAGCTGCCTCTGTTACCACAAAAGGTTCACTGTCGCTCAACCTATTGACGATGAAAGGCCAGGCGGTGTGTACAGGGCCCAGGAGGGACGATTCTGCCGTTCTCAGTACAGGGACAGCGGATGAGAGTAAAGCTAGAATGCGGGCACGAATGAGAGGAGAGGGGTGAGTGAGGAAAAAGAGCGAACGAGCGACTATTTGTTGGGTGAGGGCCTGCATTTTAGTAGGCGGAGTGGTCATCGGATCCTCTGCACCTGCAGTCGAGTTTGCATGTGATTCGCTGTTCAACCCCGCATTTCCTGCTTCTCCGTCCCCAACGTCTTTGCGTTCTCCCCAACCATGTTGAGGCACCGGGCCGATCGGCTCGCCGCCAAAGGGATCAGGCTCTGGATCGTTGCGATGCTCAAACCAAGAGAGGAAATCATCAAACCGCTGGGCACCTTTTGAATCTTGCACATCTGCTTGTTTCTGTGCCATGACTCCTTTCGGATCACTGGGGTTTGTGTTTTCAGGCGCGTTCATCTCCTCGTCATTCTGTAGCACGTGAACAACCTCCCCAAGGACTGCCACGAGGCCTTCTACAACTACCCCATACCCGTGAAATTCGTCCAACCGATCGAAGCATTCTTCAACAACGTCGCCAGCGCGCTCAACCACCTCGCTACCAACAAGGCGGACTAGGGTTGCAAGGACTTTTGTGGCTTGAACGTCGAGATTATGTCGCGTGAGGTGCAAAGATACACTGTTGAGAGCATAATCAAAGTTGGAGAGGAGGAGAAGGGCGGGAGAAGTTGAGGCGGTGGCGTGTGTCACGATGTGAAGAGTGGATTGGGCGGCCGAAGCGACAGCGGAAGTTGGGGAAACCATCGCATGAATAATGGGGTAGATTGAATGGAAGAGCAGGGGCCGAAATCTCGACCCCAGGATAGAGCTGCATATTGCCATGAGGTGCAATCCTAGGGTAACATGCAACGTTTTCTCATCTGCGAGGCGAGCACTCGACGTCTCCGAATTCTGGCCGATATCAAGCAGAGTCGTCAGTTGTTCGAAACCGCGTCGATATTCTACTGGCAATCGATCGTCTGGAACAGGTTGGCCAGCTGGGTCTTGGGTAAGTGTGTCATTGTCAGCCTTATCCTCCCCCACGATCAGTGGTCCAATAGATCTCACAACCCATCGGCATGTTTTGTCAATCTTTTTGCGTGGGTTTGATGAGCTCGAGGCAGCGGTGTCACCCAACTTTGTACCCCCAATACCTTCAAGCAGGCGGGCAGCCAGCCACAAGGCGGCGACATTCGGTGCCCTTGAGCTCCCCAACCCTCTCTCAACGAACCACTCAACGCTGAATAAAGCAGCCTCCCCAGCTGCCCCGCCCAGCGCGCGAAACATACGTTCAAGGGATTCCAAGGCATCATGGGATGGCACCTGCTTTAGTTCAATGCGTGTGAAACCTGGGATACCCGAGACTTCAGGCGTGCCATTCGTACTAATCTCCAGTAATCGATCGTTTGTTGTGATCGATGCGACTGGAGGAAGCTCAAAGTCCATGACCTGAAATAGACTATACCCCCACTTTTCGATTCCGCCATTGGGACCCAAGAGGGACTCAACAGCATGTGAGAGGGTCTTGCCACTACCGCCGACAGAGGAAAGAATGCATACTGCCTCAATCTGGTGGGCTGTGTGCCATACTTTGGAGTCAGAGTGACTAGGGATGATGCGGGGAAGAGTGATAAGATAGGATTTTGTCATCTGCAATAGGGTTTGTGCGAGAGAGGGACTTTTGGTTAGGAGGGATCTGAGCCCCGTAATAGTAGGGGTCGAGACAGATGGATACTCCGAAACGGACAGGGTGAGGAGATTTGATAGGAATAGGGGGTGAAGAGTAGCGAGCGTTGTGGAGGCTTCGGCGAGCAGAAGCGAGCACATAGCCGAGAACGCGACGAGGACGGAGGAAGAGGGATGCTGAACTAATGGTGTTAACGAGTTGAATGCCATCAGTAGCTGGGAAGCAGTAGCCTGAAGCCAGGACGAAGAGCGGGCGAAGGGCGGATAAGATGATCCTTCCCCAGTGCTGGGCGTATCAGCAGCACCAATAAAGAAAGGATTCTCTTCCCCAGCAGAGAGATCCCCGCTACCAAGCTCGGAGATATCCACAATGTCGGCCTTGAGAACTCCTGCTGCTTCACAGACATCATCAGCTATGCTGTGCACCACGACCGCTTGCAGCACCTGGAGGGCAGCCACAGCGACCTCACTATTGGGCCAGCTAGATGCTCGAGACGTTTTTGATGCTAAAATTTTGCACATACTGCTGACTACGCCGGGAAGAACGGTCGGAGAGTATGATGCCCCCATGTATTGAGTGATTAGAATCTCGGACAGCTCGAGGGAGACAAGCTGGAGTGGACGATGAGTCGATTCGGAGCATCCAAGCAGGTTGCTAACTAGCTGCCCAATGACGGGGAAGAACTTCCTCGTGATGGCAAATGATTGAAAAGCGTGCAGTCTTTCTTCCGCATCGACTAAAGGAAGATACAACGACGCCATATCCTCTTCGGCTGAGTTCCTGGGGCGACAGAGGGCAGTTAGGCATCGCGCTACTGCTTCCTTTGCGTGATCATCCCGCGCTCTGGAGTTAGCGCCACCTTGGCTGCTCGAAGTAGTCAAGATGGATGCAGAGAGTATGACAAGTTGTTCCCAGACAGCAAGCTCGCAAGACCACCACCATGAGCGACACAACAACTCGAGAACAAGGAAGATCTTTTCGATGAGCTGATCGGGGAGAGTGGCCATTTGATTCCTTTGAAGGATCGTGGACAAGGGGAAGAAGGTGTATTGAATGATGGATGGGGTGAGGAACGTTCCGGACCCAAAGGATTCGGAGAGAGTTTGTCGAATAGATTCTAAAAGCTCGAGTGCTCTTGAGGTATTCTTTGGGGTAATGAGTGCTTGGCCGAGCAGAGGCACACAAGAAACCTTCAACTACTGGTGGCCAAGGAAACGTGGTGAGTGATAGTTTGGCTGAAGAGGGCTTGTGTTTCGCCACCTTATTAAAAAGAACTTTGACTGCCTTGTCATTTTCACTCGTGGGCGAGCCATCTCCATCGCGAGCGAACAGCGATGACATTGGCGCCGCATTCGGTAAGATGTTGTGTTGTGTTGATGTGAGGAACACAGCGACGTGAAACGAGGCAAACGATGCTATATTGAGAAGAATGCGGGGAATCTTGTGGCTATTTACTCATGCAACACAAGTTGGAAAGCTAGGTATTGTTATGAACCCGAGAGCGTATCAGCAACATCTAGATTACAACTCCTTCTTTGACTTTGCGGCTGCGGAGGCCTGCTTCTTTGCTCGGAAGTCATCCATCGCCTTTAGGCGTTCTGTGAGTGTGGGATGACTATGATGGTATGCCGAGTATCTGAAAAATGGGACGACAATCAACATCTGCAAGCGGCGGATTAACAAATGGAAACTCACAGCCAATCCACCCAGACAGTAGAGAGGTTCTCCACATGCAACGTGATGAGAGCTCGTGCCAGACGGGCCCCCATATCATCGAGATCACCAGTCTTGATCTCTCCATTAACCTCCACGGGCTCCACCTTCACATCACTCGGTGAAGTTCCAATCTTGAGGGCAAACTGATCTGCCTCCCATTCAAACTGGCGGCTAAGGGCGTTCAGGAAGAGCTTGAAAAGCGACTCAACCGGAGTAAGGATCATCTGGAAGAGCATGAACGAGACAATCGTCGGAGGCGCCTTTCCAAGTGGGCGGTTGTATACTCCCGATGGGAACCCGAACGATTTGACCAAGGGGCGTGATGCAAGGAATGGAGGGCAGGCTGATAGGATGAGGAGAAGATGGAGCTGCGAGATAATCATCATTTTCATCGGGTGGGAGAAGGACCAGTGGCCAAGCTCGTGGGCTTGCATGAAATAAAGTGTGTTAGACAGGGAGAAGAAAGTAATAAACAAATAACGCTTACCGAGGACCGCCTCGATCTCTTCGGGAGTGCTTTGATTAATCAAGGTGTCATAGATGACGATATGCTTGCTCTGCAGAAAAAAAAAGGATTGGTCAATCACAGGATCCTACCAGCATATGAAGATAATCACATACCCAGGGGAGACCGTAGAAGTATGCATTCGAATGCGCGCTCCGTTTGCTGCCGTCGATGACATAAAGATCTTTCAGAGGGAACTGGAGAGACAGTGCAAGCTTTTCTACACGTGCTCGTAGTGGTGAATCCTCTGGAAGTGGAGAAAGCTTGTTGAAGAGTGGCTGGATAACGAGGGGATATAAGACGACCATAATGAGCTGGAAAGCAACCCTGATGAATGGAGTATGTTGGTTTAGCCTTTATCATCACGAGGTATAGCAGAAAAAAAATGGACCCACATGAAAGCCATCAGCCATGGAATGAACCCATCGCCTGCCCACTTGATAATCCAGAGGAACGCAGCAATAAACGGCCCTCCAATTGCAGCTGCGAGGACCCAGCCCTTGGCCACGTCAGAAACGAAGAGTCCGATACTGCTCTTGTTGAAGCCGTGCTTCTGTTCGAGGACAAATGTTTGGTAATACTGGACGGGAAGTGATGGGATGCCGCCAAGCAGGAGCAGAATGCCCAGCCAGAGGACGGAGTGTAGGATCTAGTCGCACGAATTGAGTTGAGTCAAGCACCGGAGCCGCACAGGTAACGAGAGACGTACCTCCCAATCGCCATATCCTCGTTTGACCAAAAAGTTGCCCGCAACCGTCCAAGCCCAAGCCTGGGCGTCAAAGTGCAGCAGCAAGAGCTCAAGGGCTTGATCATAGGCGCTGGACCAGAGCGAGAATATGGCCTTGTCCCTTCCATACGTTTGGGATTTCTCGAAGACGTCGGGGGTAAATTTATGGGCTAACGCATCGGGAGGCGACTTCTTTTTGTACATGGAGAATTGCCTCAATCTGAATAGACCAGATATATGTTAGCGAGCCTATTCATGCACCGCCCGCTCAACAGGCAACGTACGTGAGGTAGGTCTCCAAGCCGTAGACCATGGTCGAGAAGACCATGACAAGCGCCTTCCAATCGATGTCGGCATCCGCAAAAGGTTGAAGTTTCTGTTGAAGTAACAGCATCCCTGGAAGGGCTGAGGGGAGTCCGAACGCCATCTTGACGAAAATGTCGACGGCGTCTGTTTGCTCGTCAGAGGCTGGGCAGTTGACGAGACGTGGCGGGAATCGCTTACGTCACGACGCCGACGACAACGGGCCACAACACAGTAACGTCCAGACGCTGCTCGGATCAGTCCCCGAGCCAGGTGGATTAGACATATTTATACATCGGAGACCAACGCGACCTCCGCACCAGTCTCAATTATGAACAAGTGCTAAAAGTGACCTGCTCATCATCAATATTATGTCTCGTGCTGCGGTAGTGATAAGATCGGCCTCGAAACGCGACCTCAGCAGCTCTGGTATATAGGGCCTAGCGACAGCTCATCTTAGAGAAACCTCCTAGGTTGTACACCCCCCGTACTCGCCCCTCTTGTATTGCTTGCCACAGTCACTCCCTTATCACCCATCCACACAATGAAGTACACTCTCGTTCTTGCTAGCCTCATGGCTATCCCTGCCTTCGTCGCCGCTGCTCCTAGGCCTATGTTTGGCGACAAGGACGCCCTTTGGGCCCCTCCCAAAGAATCAATCGACGAATCCGTCAAGAATGCTGGCGCCAAGCGCATGTTCGGCGCTGGTGAGTCGCTCTGGTCGCCCCCCACCATGTCACTCGAGGATTCAGTCAAGAAGGCCGAGAGCGACAAGGCCAAGCGCATGTTCGGGGACGCCGAGTCTCTCTGGTCGCCCCCAACGAAGTCTCTTGAAGATTCGATCAAGAGCGCAAAGTCCAAGCGTATGTTTGGAGACGCCGAATCCCTCTGGTCACCTCCGACCAAGTCTCTTGAAGACTCTATCAAGAGCGCAAAGTCCAAGCGCATGTTCGGCGATAGCGAGTCGCTGTGGTCTCCCCCAACCAAGTCGCTGGAAGACTCAATCAAGAGCGACAAGGCCAAGCGCATGTTCGGCGACGCCGAGTCGCTCTGGTCGCCCCCGACCAAGTCCCTTGAAGAATCGATCAAGAGCGCCCAGTCCAAGCGTATGTTTGGTGAGGGCGAGTCGCTCTGGAGCCCCCCTACCCGTAGCTTGGAGGACTCGATCAAGGCGGCCTAAGGGTGCAAACGACATTGGTGGTGATTGGAGTGTGTTTGCTCAATCTTTTTCGGGCACCGTGAGTCACAACCCCACATTCGCTATAATTGATACTTATTCTTCCTGTGTTGCCGGCCCCACTAGTTCTCGTCATATCATACTCTCTTCCCATCCTTCCATGCTACACTGCCCAATCGCTCACTTCAACTTTAGTGATGTATCATCGTCAATATCCACTCCTTTCAATCGCGCCGAATTCCCCATTTGTGTAGCCCATCGTTACCTGTACTGCATTGGTACCTGTATATTGTTTCGAGCCTTTGCTGTCATGCCCCTCTGTTAACAAAGCTCGGTCCCCCATCCCGAAATTATCCACAACTCATCAACAACATGCCATGTGCAACCCGCGCCGAGTAACGTAAGATCAGCTACACATATCATCACAACCAATACTAAGCAACCTAACCTCCACTTCAGCAACGTAAGTCAGCCCAGACTTCCTGCCAATGTCCTGCATATCGTACCGTGGGAAGGATAGTGGACAGTTGACAGCCGCTTCTGACCACTATCTCGAAAGCACTGTACTACATCTACAATCTCCGACAACGTTCGAATCGCCCTGTCCATCATTCAAAACTACTACTATCTCTTGAGAACCTTAATCTCTGCAAGAACTGGGGCTGCAGCACGGTCAGCTGGCGATTCCATCGGCGAATATTACACGCACGACGTGCTCACGAGCGTCTCCCGGTCTACTTTGGTATGATTTCAAAACAAGCGTTATAAATCTATGGGAGGAAACTCTTGGCCTGCGCTGCATGAAGAAGATGAACGACGTACATCACGCAAATCCTCCCACTCACTCTAACTTGTGAACCAACGTCATCCCCAGATTCCCATCTGTTTGCTCCGATTCAGACGCCAAGAGCTCCTTAATCCCCACTAAGTATATCGGAGCGGTATGCGCCTGTACTGCCCAAGCGCACCCTATCAAGATACCAAGTCAAGCTCTTGAAGTATCCACCCTACTCCAGCACTCGCTCCCGCGGTAGGCCTGCCACAATACGATCCAAACTTTACAAACATGACTGAGACCCCTTAGAGACACGGTCTTCTCCGAGAGGAATACTGATTCACTCTTCCCACCTTTGGTGGCTGCCCCGAATTCTGATGTGGTGGAAGGAATCTTCGAAATGCTTTTCATGATCATGTGGTAGTCGCTGATGAATACCGTGGCAGCGACGGTTTCGCCGATGAAGTACCTAGAGGCATAAGATGGCGCAAAGCTTTGAGATCCTCCTTCCCGTAACCACCCACCATGAAGCACACTCTGGGCCGGCTCGTTGCAGCATCCTTCATCATTGCCTACGCCCAAGCAGTTGCGATATACTACGTTGGTGACGAAAATGTCCTCTGGCCTGATACTAGCAGCACAACAACTGCCAGGTAAGTGTCTCAATCACGATAAATCGCCATATCAGTTCTGGCCTAACTCGGCAATGGGAAAGCTGGGGCACAGTGGCACCTATCATGATGACCTATTTTCTCAATGTCGGGTACCGTACGGTGAACGGATCCAGTACCCGGACGTACGCTCGAGATGGGTACTTTTACAACCTCGTGAATAATGACCTCCAGAGTGGCGACAGTGAGCCTTGACTATCTACGGGCCCCAATGGCGAGCTCATGCCAATTCCAATAGAGGTCATCATCGAGTTTGGTCGCCACGACGAAGGCGGGCCTACTTCGGCAACTGGAGTTGTTGATGGAGAGGACGACAGCCTCACCCAAACAGTTCTCCTCGCGAATGGGACGTATGAGACGGTTCATACATTTGGCTAGTAAGTAGAACATGCGAGGTGGACCTAGGGGCCACTCTAAAGAATCAGTCTTATTACCCCCTAAATCATCATTTGTCTTCCCCTAAACAGTTACATGTCAGTCGCGCTTCCTCAAATCTGCTTCGATTCTTCTTACTAAACCAAGGACTTTTACTCAGTAAAGGGATGATCACTCAAGTGCTGGCCAAAGGAGCGACCCCCATAATCTCGTCACGCACGCCGGATTACCCATATGCCACTTCCAATGTCATTGACTTCACGCAGCCAAAGGTTCTAGCCTAGTTCCTCTATTTGATATCTGAGGTCTGCCTAATCCCACTACATTCAATAGTTTGTTGTTTACGCGGGAGTCGCAGCTGCTGCTTTGAATGCTCCCTATGTCAATCACTATAACGTTGGTGTCTCCCAAATGCTCATCCAGGCGCAAGTCAATGACATCTCTCTTCCTCTCAAGGCGACTCTGATCGAGTTCTCCACGTTGCCTAAAAGTACCGTGGATGCAGCATATACGTCGGATGGTGTCCATACCACTAGCGGAGGAAGTGGCGCATATTATGTGTCAAGAGCATTCATCGGGGGTTCGAAATGTTCAAGCGCTCAAGGGGCTTTGAATGGCCATTATAGCGATATCGGCAGCGGGGTTCCTAATTTTTGCTGATGCGAGAGCAGTGAGCTTCAAATCAATTAATCCAATTGAACAGAGCATTCTTTTCTCTGTTTTTGGATTCAGAGCGTGTCACTGATGCTGTGTTTGTAATTATTGACCTCTAAGACAAGTTGTCTGGCGTGCTGCCAACTTGAATGCGATGATTTTCCTATACAATGGCAGATTGCCAGGATTCAGGCCTCTTGCTGCAGTCTCAATTATCGACCATTGGCGCTTAACTAGATCGTGGCTGCGTGCTAACAGCCACTGATATTGCCCGCCCTGTGCCACTATCACTCACACAATCGCCACATCTCCGCTATCTTACTTTCTTAATCGGGTCTCTACTACTATATCAACTGGTCGATCACCTTTGTTACGGGATCTGCAGGCTCACCGAGCGGGATATGTCATTCCGTACTAAAAACGCGGTGGAAACGTGGGTGTCCTCCCAGAATCTTACGTCTTTTTGTGTAACATACCACGCCTCTTATAGTCATCGATATACTTTCCACTATGCATCTCGTTCCCCCTCTTGGGCCCCACCTGCTGCCGAAATTTTCCGAGTCTGCGTTTGTTGAACGCGTTCCTGGCTCGCGATGCATTTTGCAATTTTTTCAATTATCACAACTCTCTACACTGCTGCAGCTGCACAAGCCAGTATTCCCCCTTTGAATCCGGATGACACATCAGTCGTCCGTAACCTGTGGACCCCTGTGTGGGCCAAGATAGGACGCAGCGTCCCTGAGAGCAACGCAAAACGTTTGGCTGCTGGACTACCCCCGCTGCCCCCGAAGAAAAGATGGGATCCGAATGGTGCGTTTGGTTATTGCCCTTGCTGCCAAGTCTACTTAATCACGTAAACCCCATGAACATCTTAGCCCCCGCCTTGCCAAGACGCTCCAGCTCTCCGTGCACGTACGTCGCGCTTTTTCCGTAAAGTCCATACGTAATGGTTATTCATTTTACCTGCAGATCTGGTTATATACTCGTGGAAACGGAGTCAGGGTCTCAACTAGGTTATGCCTCGTGAGTGCTGCGTTGTTGAGGCTTTGCCAAGGGCTGCTCTCACTAGTTTTCTAGCCATCAGCTCAACCAGTTTGGCGAGTATGGTGCCCTAGTTGATTCTATAACCGACCCGAACGTCCTCAATGTCTGCAAGGCCTCTACTTCAGATGGAAGCGGGTTGTCTGATATTCGGGTATTGAACGGGCAGATAACGACACTCCCCTTCATTGGAGGTAGGACAGCATGATTCCTTCCAGGTGCAAATTTAAAACTTATCATTTCTCTACTCGTTAAAGCTTTCGTAGGAGAGTACTCCACGTCCCAGACGCTCTCGAGCGACAGCGCTGCCCACGTCTTCTTCGCCCAGACCTCCCAGACCCTGCCAAGTGCAACTCCCGGCCCACCCACAGACACTCCCGCAACTTCTCAGACCTCCTTCGGTATCGCTACTGATGTCCGGGAAGGCTATGAATCTAATATTTGGAACCCGATTGGAGGGACCGATACCCAACAATTGACTCTATCCTGGACAAATCCTGACTCAAGCTCGTTTACTCCAAGTCTGATTCTGGTGAGCCCGGATGGCATGTTTGCCGCTACTGGCAGTCCATCGTTGTTTGCTTCGACATATAAGCGCACAGTTACTTCGATCGTAAGGGCTTCCACCTCCAACCTTTCGTAACCTCCGAATTTCTGATACTGCTTTCTATAGCAATTCTATTTCGTCCCAGCATGACACGGTCCATTCATTGTGATGATCTTTGATCTTTGCTTCGGATTGGATTTGGGGCGTATCTTATTTTGGATGACCAAGCTTAAATGTTCGCTACAATTAATGATGCGACGGTTGCAGCATTAGTACTTATACATTGAAGCAGTTGTCAGCGTATCCAGTGCGACGTAATTATTTAGCAGTAGTAGCAGGTATGAATGCGTAAACCACCACCTCAATTCCTACTCTTACCTTAAGGGCCGAGATCTAGCTGAGAGTCTTGCATATACTCCCAGTTACTCTTCAGGACCTGGTGCGTTGCTCGCAGGGACCCACCGCTCCTTTCAAACTGAGATCGCACATGCAGTTTGGAGAAACGGTATTTCGCTGCGAGACGGCTGAGAGCCTCAGTGAACATCGAGTCCAAACCAGCAAAATGCTCATCCGAGTCCTCAGGGATACTTGAATCAGGGCCCCATGTGCTAATTGGTTCTGCGATTTGCGAGCGAGGGTTTAGGGATGATGACGAGAGCGTTGACAGACGCGCCGAACCGTTCCTTCCGTTACGTGACGGCGGAGGGAGCATGGATGAGGGCTCCGACATCTTGCCTTTTCCTTTCCCTAGCCCGATGGGCTCACGAGTGCTTCCGAGGCGCGCATGGGTAGCAGAAAGTCGTGAAGTGGACGCTCTACTTGAGCGATCTGCTCGTGCTTGAATAGCCGCCCGTGCATCAAGGACGCGCTGGGTTTCAGAACCGAGGCGAAGGGATAAATCGTCGTCTTGAGACCCCGCTAAATTTGCGCGCGAAACAGGGAGTGCGAAGGGAACGGCTTTATCGCGTCCACGCTCAGCCATATCCGAAGCTGTAGCAGCGCGCCGCTCCAATAGTTGCTGTGTTTCAGAGCCAACTTGTAGACTGAGGTGATCGTCTTGTGTTCCTTCTGGAGAGCTAGCAGCGTGATCAGCGCCCTCACTCTCAGGTTCCGAGTCGACAATTTCAATAATGTCGACAGCTTCGTCGTGCCCAGGAGCTGGCGTCTCGCTTGTACGAGGTAAAACCTGAGAAGCGACAAGCTCTTCCTCATCTGCCGATGCCTGTTCGTCAGGTTCAGGTCCCGGATATGGCTCATCCTCTTCCTGGACAGGGTCAACAGTATGTCCGCGATCCCTTCCCCGACGAGTTTTAGTCAATTTGGGGGCAGGGGCCACTGAGGGTTGACGGGATTGTGACCTCGTCACCCGACGAACTGGCTTAGTAGCGCGTGAGCCTTTTGTTACGTCGGGTTTCCTGCTTCTTGCAGCAGCTGAGATGTCCCTGGGTTCCGAAGCCTCATGAGATTGTGGCACGACCGAGCCGGTTTGCGGGCGAGGACGTCGCCTCGACGATGAGTTATTATCCTCATTATTTCCGGTATCGCTGGCGGCTGCGTCGTTTTGTACTTCGTCCGACATAGCAGGAACATTTGTCGCTTCGATGGCACCTGGTGGTTCGATAACCTGCGCTATATCTTGACCGTCATCAGTCAGCTCGTCGACTTCTTGTTCTTCTTCCTCTTCAGGATCTTGACGCTCAGCGGACTCGCGCTCGACGGATATAGGAGGTAGTTGGGACTGTGGCTGTTTGGGCTGTGGAGATGAAGGAGAAATTTGGACAGCTTGGGATTCTGAAGTAGGATCAGGGTCATCAACCTCCTCAGTAGAAGGATTGGTATCTGACAAGCTCCTTTGAATCAAGGAGTTAATTTGTGGAGACATTTAAGAACAAATGACGCTCACTTGTGAGCCCTGGCTTGACTAGGCGATCTCTGTTGACTACGCCAACAATCACACGTTAGAATCATGACAGGGACAGGATGAGGAGTGATATGCACCTCGGGGCAGCCCTTGTTTTACCCCCCGCCTGAGAGAGCACGCTCTCAAGCTAGAAAGCAATCAGCGCATGATTTGCAGGAAGAGGGTGATGACGTACTACACCAGATGCTGGCAGTGGAGCATTATCTTCATCACTGAACCCAAACACTTCGGCAGCAGGAGCACGACGGTTGGGGGGCTGAATAATGTCAGCATCATTATAACGTCGATAGAGGCTAGTTATTCGGTGAAAGTCATATACCTTTTGTGACGACGAACTCGCAGGCATTCGCTCGGATTTTCCCAAGATAAGCGCGTCTGGGCTGGAACGAGGGCGTTTCCTTCGCTCATCAGATTCATTAGTTCCTTCCGCAGGGCGCTTCCGATTGAGGCGAAGCAATCTCTCTATGTTCTGGTCGAATTCTTGCCTATGATCTTTGTAGCGTTGCCTCCAGGATTGCGCTGGATGCCTGGTGGCCCATGGGTAAATATCCAGCTGATATATGGTGAGGATGATACGTTGGAACACAGGATAGCGGCAACATACGTGAGTAACAAGGTGGTCATATTGATTCATCCCCAGACGACTACTTGTATATGGAACGTCTTTAGGGACCCGCCGGGCTAGATAGGCGCAAAGATTCCGATCGTCTTCGTCGGTATAAGGCATACCAGCACGACCTCTGATTTTGTTCATCAGTGTGAGAGCGGCAAAGCAGAAGGCCTGGTAGATGAACAGACAAACCTTTGTGAAACGACCTGTTGCTGCTTCTTTGCAGTAGGAGTGGCCTTGACGCGACCAGCCTTGATGCAGTTGGTCACCCAGAGCGGAGTCTCGACGAATTTTGTCTCGCTCGTTAGATACCGTTTGGTCATAATTTGGAAGCTCGGGATCTTTTCGTCACACACAATGAACGTAGCATCTTCTTCGGACTCCACGAGTTGCGCGCCATGAAGCTGAAAACATTAATCGGTGAATAAAGGTGTTTACGGATTATCCACTGACCGGCTTACGGATAATAGATAAGCTAGACGCAACCGACTTCGAGGTGTGCTCCCCTTTGGCCAGACAAAAACAGGCCATCCTTCCATTCCTTCACCACGACAGAACGTCTCGGAGCCTTCAGGGATCTCTTCTGGAGAAAGCAAGCGGTGTGCCTCAACACATGCGGGCACGAATTTCCAGTCTACAAGATGCCTTGAGCCCGAGCGTGCGGGATTCTTCTCGTGATGCCTCCTGAGCACCTCTGCCTCTCGCGATCCAGTTACAACCAAGATGTAACCGCGCGAAGGGATACTGGCATGAGGTTTGTGAACACCATTATGAATGCGGCCACTGTGACTCTGTTATAAGGAAGCACGCGTCACGGGAGTCTGATGCGGATGTTTTAGATAATATCGTACCGTGATAATCTCAGTCAACCATTTCGTGAGGAAAGCGGGCAGGTCCTTGGCGAGGTAGAAGTTGTAGCGGACGATACCTTTTTCTGAGGAATACACAAAGAGCTTGGGCAGGAGTTAGGCCTATACCGATCATAATGAGTCGGTAATGCTCACGTCTTGCCCTTCATCGTCTGAAGACATTGGGAGGTCGGGTTTCAGCTCGGGTCGGGGAAACAGAACACAACAGCAACGCGAGTACAACAGGCCACAACATCGTCATGAGCTTTGGTTTAGTCCAATCTCGTCATTCCATCAACAACTGCTAGGATCACGACTACATATTGTTTGATAAACCTTGTTTTCTATCAAATATAAAGCGCGCGACCTCCCCATTGTGTCGGTTTCGATCCTGGTGACCCTCGCACCCTGCGAACTATAATGCAGAGGGTAACTTTCATTCGTCCTATCATAAAAATCATTCCGCACCGTAGTATTGTCCACTTCCAGCGCCAATACTCCAATACGGCCAATAAAAACCCTTCCGAAGAAAGAGAAATTCCCCAATCAGCATTCTCACCCATGCCGCGAAATAGGCTCGCTTCTGCTAAGAGTCCCTACCTCCTACAACATGCGACGAACCCCGTGAGATTGAAGCCTATTGTTGCCGCTCGATAATACATGGCTGATCACCCAGCTCCAGGTTGATTGGTATGAATGGTCTCCAGAGGCATTTGCTCGTGCCCGGGAACTGGATGTTCCCATATTCCTTTCAGTCGGGTATGGAACAAGGCATCGTTTGCACCACTATCTCTGACTACTTGAATACCAGCTATTCCGCATGTCATTGGTGCCATGTCCTCGCTCACGAGAGTTTCGAGGATAAGGTAGTGGCAGCTTTCATGAACGACAACTTTGTAAATATCAAGGTCGATCGAGAGGAACGCCCCGATGTAGATTCGATGTACATGGGGTTCCTTCAATCTACGACAGGAGGCGGCGGCTGGCCCTTGAGTGTCTGTCAGTAATCACCTTTACCTTTGGTAACCTTGGTCGATTGATATTGGATGCAGTCCTTACTCCATCATTGGAGCCATTTCTGTGAGTCAGCCCTCCATGACACAACTTATTTCGTCCGTCACATAACAAGCAGCTTTACAGCGCTGGCACCTATTATCCTCGAGCTCGATTCCTCGCACTGCTGGATCAGATTTCTGCAACGTTCGTCCTTATTCAAATGTTCGGCAGGTTGCAGTGCCAACTTGTGGCGAAAATCTTATAGATGGAGAAATAAACGTCGGGAGGTTGTCTCCAGTGCGGAGGACATTTTAATCCAGCTACAACATCAAGCCACCCAAGTTTCCTCCCTCTTGGTGGATCGCCTGAACATACAAGATCTCGCCGATTCTGCTGCATCAAACCTATTCAAAGATTTATCTTCCAGATATGACCAGCGATATGGAGGGTTCTCTCAGCATGGCCCTAAATTCCCTTCTCCGTCTCAGTCCCTCAATTTCCTTGCCGCTTTCTCGGTTCAAGCGCCCCTCCCGAACCGTTCCGCCGATCACGAAGAGGCGGAGCAGCGGCAACGCGCTGCTCAGATGGCAGTCGGCACTCTGCGCGGGATCTGGGAGGGAGGTATTCGGGATCATGTTGGGGGCGGTATTGCGCGCTACAGCGTCGACGAATGTTGGCACGTCCCACATTTCGAGAAGATGCTCTACGACCAGGCACAGCTTGCAGCTGTGGCACTGCATCTCTCGATTCTCGATAATAATCTTTTGCAGTCTCTCCCAGGTCCACCGCTTCTGCCACCCCGTTCAGCCCCAGAAGTCAGGGCCATGCTCAGAGATATGGGATCGTCTATTTTGGAATATGCCGAGCGAAATCTTCTGGATAGTGATCCTGCCCGCCGTGCGTTTTGGAGCGCTGAAGATGCTGACTCTAAAACTCACTTCAGCACCCTCCCGAGCGAGGATGGAAAGCGCGAGATGCTCGGACAATCACTTGGTCAGTACAATGGTCGCTGAACTACTCTAGTGGCAGTTAAACACTATTTCGCTCTCGTGTTCCTTTGTAGAGGGCGCTTTTTATGTGTGGGAGAGCCAAGAGCTCGACGGAGTACTCCAACACGAGCCACCTTTGTCATCTCAGCTGTCTGCCGTCGATTTGTTCAAATTGCGCTACGGCGTGAAGTTGACTGGTAATGTTAATCCTCGCAGTGATATTCAAGGCGAGCTAACTGGAAAGGTGAGAGCTCTACAGTACAGTCATCCAGGGTGCCACTCAACTGCAGCGACAGAATGTGCTTTATGAGGCCCAATCTATCGAGTCTTTGGCGAAAACCTTCGATATTGACCATATGACTTTGCTCAAATCTCTTCAAAAATCGCTCATGACTCTGGAAGCTTGGCGAAATCACAATCGACCTCGACCTCACCTTGATGACAAGGTTATGTTGGGGTGGAATGGACTGATGGTAATTTTGTCTGCTAGTACCTTCTTATTACCCCGAGCTTAGATGCCACCGACCTAGATTTCGGCATTCGCTCTCGCCAACTCAACTCTGCCGAAAGATGGGACATACCCTCTCCAATCTCGGTGTCTGAGTATTGCGGAGAATACTGCTGCTTTTATCAAGACCAACATGATCAATTTCGAGCAATGCAAAATGCATCGGACGTGGCGCGGTGGTCATGCGGGGCCACAAGCTCAGGCCGACGACTATGCCTTCTTTATCCAAGGTCGGCCCCTCATTGCACCCAACCCATACTGAACCTGATGATTTCCCAGGTCTACTCGATTTATACGAGGCTTCTGGGGAAGAAAAACACATGCTGCTCGCGATACAGCTTCAGGAATGGCAAGACAAGCATTTCTGGGATACGGAAGATGGCGGCTATTTCAACAGCGTTGAGGATCCGCATATTCTCATTCGCTCAAAGGAAGCTCAAGTGAATGGTCTTTTGCGTGGGCTAATTGGGGTGAATCGCCTGACCTTGTTGCTTCAATCACAGGATGGCGCAGAGCCTTCAGCTGTATCTATCACACTATCAAATCTTAGCCGACTGGCATATTTGGATTCCTCGAAATCGGATATTCACGGGGAAAAGATCATCAGGACAATCTCGAAATTGGCACCCATAGTGGAGAAGTACCCTCGCGCCTTGGCTAACACCGTCGTCGCTATGATGGGACGATCTAGTGGAATGCGCCAATTCATTGTACAAGGCTCGCCTTCATCACCGCAAGTCCAGGCATACTTGGATATCATCCACCGTGGACATCCGAATCTCAATAAGGTGACGATACTTATTGATCCACAGAATCTTCCGTTTGGTCTTGCAGCCCGGAATGAGGTTGTGCAGTCACTGGTTGATGATGTTGTTCGGCGGCAGCAGTCAGGTGAGGCGGTAGATGAGAATGTACGAGTTTGCGAAGGGTTTGTCTGTAAATTGCCGGTTCATGGCCTCAAGGAGGTGGAAAACCTTGTCCTTGGGATGTAACATGAATTGCTGTTTTTATACTGCCCATTATGAATTTACTCGCAGTGGCTGTGTCAGTGGCACCCCTCACCCAGACCGCGAATCACACAGACACAGCACGCTCTTCAGATACTGCAGCAACCTCGCGAGCCTTCTGCTGACTACTTAGCAAGGAAGGCTGCCATTCCGCAGGCCTCTTAGTCTACTTCGTGGTACTTTGGCCCCAAGCAGTCTGCGGTGTCTTGAGCCCGAATGTGGGGCAGCTTCAACAAACCCCTATGGGGGTGGTATAGCTACGCGTTCGCCAGGTATGTATTTATAGCCATCGTGTCTTACTACTCCTTCCTAACGCCAGCAATATGGCATCATGACAATATAGTGAAGTATTTGCTGTCTGTTCACTCTCACTATTCCTCCCAGTCTGCCTCGAGCAATTCGCAAGTGACAATGGCGTTCTTCTTCCTGACAAGACAATACCATGTCAACTCGCTACGGATTCCGAAACCGCGCGTTGTGTAGTGAAGTTTGGTTGGATGTGGATCGACACCGCTAGCTACAGTCTCTATGTCTTCTCTGCGTCCGTGGCCACACAAGCTATCACTGTGATTTCGCTCGGGGGCATTGCAGATAATCGTAAGCAATTGTTCTATGCCCAGAATTCTCCTCATGCTTTACTTCGTCCCTATTACTCACGACCTGTTTCTCTTATTAGCTCGCATGCGGAAATCCATCTTGCTTCTCTTCGCGGTTATGGGCTCCACTGCATCCATACTGTTCATCGCAGTCCCCTCCTCCTCATCTATATGGTTTATGAGCGCCCTCCTTGCAATCATCGCTAACGTCTCCTTTGGCGTGAGTATGGTTTGCCTCAACTCATACTTACCTCAACTTGCAAAGAGCGACAAAGAGGTACAAGCTGCCGCAGCTCGCATGGGGATCACTGAAAGCCAGAGTGCAGAAGATGCGGAATCGAGAATTGACTCAGCAAACGGCACGCACGAAGAAGAGCAAAGTCTCTTGGGCCAAGCTGGCGAGGACGGTTCTAACCCCCCGCACTCGCAAGATGCGGACGCGTACGCCAAGCTTCTCTCTCATGCGACCTCGAGAATATCCTCTCGGGGGATAGCTATTGGCTACTCGTCAGGTATCTCTGTGTTGCTCCTACTTTTGATCCCAGTCACCATGTTGCAGGGTTCAACTTTCTCCTTACGACTGTCCATCAGCATCAGTGGAGCATATTGGCTATTCTTTACGCTCCCGGCCATGCTATGGCTTCCTGGGAAAGGTACCTCGGGTGGCGGTAACGCCTCGACACCTGGCGATAGGCTAGGCGTTGCTCAGCAGATCCTCGATTCCTGGCGTAGCCTTGGGCAAATGCTAAAGCCATCCGAAGTTCGCAAACTACGAAACACTTTCTGGTTTCTGTTTGCGTGGTTCATCTTGAGTGATGGTAAGCTTCTTGTATACAGCACATCGCTTATAGGAAGCTAATTGTCGTTTCCTCTAGGCTTCACCACCATCACGTCAACCGCTATCCTCTTCGGCAAAACGTCCCTCCATATGGGCGCGACATCCTTGATGCTGATTGGTGCCATCTCCCCGGCGGCAGGCGTCCTTGGTGCCATCGTTGCCCCAATTGTCCAAAAGCGCCTCGATTACTCCAACCTCAAAATGCTCGTGATGCTCGTATCACTCGCTGCCGTGCTTCCGGCGTATGGGTGCCTGGGATTCCTCCCAATCTTCGGGGCTGAAGTGACTGTGAACACAACCCGGTTCGGTGGTCTCACCACTCCAGCTGAGATGTACGCGCTTGGAGTCTACTTCGGTGAGGTTGTTTGTGTATGTGGCGCGAGATAAGGGGCTCACGAGGATTATTTATCTTTTTCTTAATTAGGATTCCTATATGGTGCATTCCAGAGCTATGCTCGAGCAGTATACTCGGAGCTGATTCCCCCTGGAGAGGAGGCCCGATGGTATGGGCTGTATTCCATCACAGACAAGGTAAGCCCACCGTCCTCGCAGGATGACTTATATCCGCTAAATCGAATAATTCCGGGATCTAGTCAAGCTCGTTCTTTGGACCCTTGGTGGTCGGCATCATTGCTGACGCGACTGGGAACATCCGTTACGCATTCTTCTTTTTGGTGTTTATGATGTTGATACCTATACCGATTCTACGGACCGTGGATATGGCTGGTGGTAGACGTGATGCTCAGAAATACATTCGCTCCAATTGAATAATGCATAGACAATCCGCTGTGCGCCTTTCTTTTTCTGACGACGCGTGCTGTGACAGGGAGAGGCGCGAGCTGTCACGCTCCGAGATTCCTCGTTCCTGCCATCATGCCTGATCCTCAAGACGTGAAACCTGATATCAAGCCGGATGTGAAATCCAAGTACACTGTAACCGTTTCATTCCAAGGCCAAAGTATGTTGTTATATGAGTAGAACGGCTTGATAGTCCGTTGCTGAGTGTCGATTCTTTTGTTCGCTTTGCCTCCAGCCTGGAACTTTCAAATCAAGTGAGCCTCGAGGCATAATCTTATTCTTATTAGCGCTTTCTTACATTTCCGATGACGGCAGGTCCACAACAACGCTGAGGAAGGTTTTCGACGCCACCGAAGTATGCTTCTCATCATCGCCCTTTTCGGTCCGTTCATCCTCGGCGTCTAAGCCGATTTTTCTTCATGACAGCACCAAGCGTCAGTGCAGAAAGGTACATTGAAGTTCCTTCTGGACGGTGTTAGGCTGCGGCCTGAAGATACCCTCGAATCGGTGTGTTATGCATGTTTCCTCATCGCTTGGTTCAGCCGCCCGTCGTTGATGAGTCACAACAGCTTGACGTCGAGTTAGATGTGGATACACCCATTGAGCTCGAAGCCCACCTTGAGCAGGCAAGTGTGCTTTCCCAGCCGTGATATATACCCCACTGACTCGTACGCCTCACATCTTAGATTGGTGGCGGATGTTAAGCCTAGGGGTTTTCCACTGGCAAGAGACTGTGAATGACCGTTCCCATCGATTGTTCAACCTCCGATGCATGCTTCGATGCTCTGTTACTTTAAACCTACTATATCGTACTCTACCCAAACTTCTAGTCTTTGCTGAATTGTGATCGTGTGGGGCCTTGTTTATTGTGGGCGTTGGGATCGTGATATCATGCCAATCCCCCGAGCGGCGTCGGTCTGAAACCGGAGCTCTCGCAACAACCCAACGGCCACTGATTCTTCGTACTACTTCGACGACCCGATACTTGGCAATAGTGAATCTATAGAACGCCCGAGCGGTGTGCGAATAGAGCCAAAATGCTTGGTGCTGCAGCGCGGTGGCCGTTGTTCACACTCTTAGCTGTCGCGTGTGGGCTGCTTTATCTAGCACCCTTCAACCCCAGCCCCTTCGGCGTCGTTTCTTCGCGCTTTGAGTCCTCTGTTGATGACGATGGATACGTCGCAAGCCCCACAAGCCCCCAAAGTCAGCGTCGTAACAATGGGCTTACCGATGCTGTTGAGTGGGATGCGGACAGCTTGTTCATCCACGGCCAGCGCGTCTTCATCTGGTAACCCTCCTCCTTCTGTGCTCATAGACATGTCCCGGTACCAATACTCGCGTTACCCCTACTATTTTCTTTCAGGTCTGGCGAATTCCACCCTTGGCGACTCCCAGTTCCGAAATTGTGGACGGATGTTCTTCAGAAGATGAAGGCTGCTGGTCTCAATGCAGTCAGTATATACGTCCATTGGTATGATCTGGTCTATCTCGTACAAATTTATCCCTGAACCTGCTGTTGCCTCCCAACAGGGGACTCGTCAACCCTGCTCCTGGGGTGTTTGACTGGGATGGATATCGGTCGCTGGAAACTTTCTACGATGCCGCTTCCGAAGTTGGACTGTGGGTCATCCTCCGTCCAGGTAATGTGCTCGGACCATGTTCTAGAATATAGATTGACCAAATTTGCACATCATTCCTTCCAGGGCCGTACATCAACGCTGGTTGGTTCAGTCAAGTTTTCTCGTTCGGCACCGTAAAGACTGAGTACATCACTCTGTTTTGTAGAAACTACCGCAGGTGGCATCCCACACTGGGTGACTTCTACAGTTGCCGGTCACTTGCGCACCAATGATACCGCCTACCGAGAGGCGTGGACGCCATATATCCGCGAGATAGCCCGAGTATCGAGGGGTTATCAAGTCAGCGAAGGAGGCCCTATCATTGCTGTGCAGGTTGACAACGAGTATTCAGACAGGCCCAAAGTTGGTTGGCCTGGCAAAGTTGAGATGATGCAAGAGGTCGAGGACGAGTTGAGGGCGGGAGGGATCGTCGTACCTTTGACGTACAACGATGCTCGCCCGCAAGGCGCATTTGTCAAGGGCGTTGGCGCAGTTGATTTATACGGCTTGGATGGATATCCTCAGGTTCGGTTAAAAGTATCAAACTTCGATGGACTTCAGTGACTGATAGCTATGGCTAGGCCTTCGACTGTTCCAATCCTGACATCTGGAGGCCATTAGTGGAGACGTACTATGACTTCCACATGAAGACAAATCCAGAACAGCCTTGGTACACCCCTGAATTCCAAGGCGGTGCTTTTGATGCTTGTAAGCCTGGTATACAATGACTACGCTTGCCATGTTCTCATCCCGGTCACATCAAGGGGGCCCTACCGCACCCGGGTATGACGCATGCCGCCAGCTCACCAATGAACAATTCGTGTCTGTTTTCTACAAGAACCTATACGCACATAACTTCAAGTTGATCAACATCTACATGGTGTGTTGCTTGGCCAGCTCCAGCCGCTCCAGTGATATCTGACCTTCCAGAACCTAAGTTTTATGGGGGAACCACATGGGGTCACTTGCCTTTCCCTGGGGTGTACACATCATACGACTACGGTATGCCTTTCTCGCTTCCTCGATTGCCTTGGTAGGTCGCTCGCTGAACCGCCTGCTCGTAGGTGCTCCCATCGCAGAGTCGCGCCAAATCGAATCGCCGAAGTATGCCGAGATCAAGCGGCAAGCCATGTTCATACGTTCAACCCCAGACATCCGCCAGACCAAAGTGGTTGGCAACTCATCAACTGACGCCGTCGAGGTTTTAGGTGCCCACGCAAGCGAGGTTTTTGTCACCCAGCTACAGAACCCTGTGTCACAGGCAAATTTCTACATTGCTAGAGCAAAGAACAGCACCTCCACGTAAGCCTGGAATTCTTACCATCGTTCTCATCACTGCTTACTCACAGTCGATTTCCATAGACGACCTACATCGTTCCGACTGACGGTTGATAGCTCGGTAGGGAAGCTTCACATCCCCGTTCATAACCAGGAGATTCATCTTGCTGGGCGAGAATCATTAATTCTCGTTTCCAATCTACGTTTTGGAGCCTTATCTCATCTCCTATACTCGACTGCTGAGGTGATGTGGTCTGGGATGCTTGGTGACCGAGACGCCCTTGTCTTATATGGCCGCCCAGAAAACTGGCACGAAGCCTTGATTGAAGTCAAGGCTGGTTCCTCCTTCACGTCCACGCAAGGCGTATCCTTCTCGCATGATGTGAAGGGCTACAGCTTGGTGATGATTCAGCCCGGCGTGGAGGGTATCATAACCTTATTCGAGAGCGCAACCCAGATTGTGCTCTACATGGATACGTCTTCCACAGAAAACCTATGGTTTCCTGCCGTCGAATCTGCATCCTCCGCCCACTGGCATGCGTATTGGCAGTTCGGGACCAATGAAACCGTGCTCGTCCATGGTCCTCATTTGATACGCAAAGCGGTGGTGGAAGGGCATGGCGATGACACCCTGTCACTATATGGCGATCTGAAGGATAATGTCCGATTGATCATTATGGGCTGGCCTAAATCAGTGCGGAAGCTCCTATGGAATGGCCAACCAATCGAGGCCGATTTCAGTGAGGATCATACACGGCAAGCTCAGCAAGTCTTGATACCATCCTCGACTCGCTTGGTGCTGGAGTTACCCCTCAAGGCATCTGATTCGCTCTATGGTGGGATCAAGGTCCCAACGTTGGAGAACTGGATGTATGCGGACTCTCTTCCAGAGGTGAAAGGAGGCTTCAACGACCAGGACTGGGTGACAGCGGATCACTCTAGCACAAATATCCCATATAAACCTTATGGGAATGGCCCAGTGCTCTACGGATGTGACTATGGCTTGTGAGTGCAATATCGACCGGCGACGATCACCCTCTTCATCCCATTTGTAGTTGTGAAGGGGTCACCATCTGGCGTGGCCATTTTGTTCCAACGTCGCAAGAGACCATTCTTTCACTAGTCATCAACGGTGGTGCCGGTGAGTTGGTCTCACAATAGCTCATTTAAGATATATTGACAAGCATCGATTCTTTTTCTCTAGCATTTGCTGCCAGTATATGGGTGAATGATCACTTCCTTGGCACGACATATGGAAAGTGAGCACAACACGCACCAGAGTTCATCAATGTGCTCCTGATCCCGCTTCTTCGGCACTTAGCTCTACAAACAACCAAAACATCATCCGAGAAACAAATTCTACCTGGATCTTTCCGTCGAGGCTAGTCGAGCAAACAGAAAATGTCGTCACGATTGTGCAGGTGAGAATCGTGATCTCAGTATCCTTTCTCAAACTCCTATCTTCCTGTCTCACCTTATTTGATAGGATAATATGGGCCTGGAAGAGACTGGTGATGGTAGGCTGTAACGATATTTTCAAACCACATAGATCGTTCACGACGAATATTTAGACGAGGATGCCGATTTCTCCAAGTCTCCTCGCGGGATTCGCTTAGCCCACATGGTCGGAGGTGAATTTACCCACTGGAAAGTACAAGGAAAGCAGGGCGGATATTCTAGGTATGGTACTCGTTGTTTGTTCTAGGTTTCGTCCTTACCGCTCTGAGTCCTTTAGCTTCCCTGATAAGACACGGGGTATTTTCAACGAGGGGGGCTCGTTCGCCGAGCGGCAGAGCTGGCATCTTCCTTCGGTCGATACTTCACCTTCATCCTGGATTCAGCGGGATCTATCTTCAGGGCTACCAGACGGCCGAGCTGGCTTGGGCTTCTTTACTACGACATTCGATCTCAACATTCCGCTTGGCCTTGATGTCCCTATGTCCTTCGAATTTGACCAGAGTAACGCCCCATATCGCGCGTTGTTATTTGTAAATGGTTGGATGATGGGCAAACGAGTGGCAAACATAGGGTATGGCATTACCCCAGTCATTCATGCAATCACCAATTTACCATTCCACTTGCTAGGCCTCAATGGAAGTTCCCTGTTCATGAAGGGATATTGAAGTACAACGGCAGAAAGTCAGTCTCTCAACCAAGAGCTCTACAATTCGGCACTAATATTCGTATTAGCTCCGTTGGTCTACTTGTGTGGTCTATGGAGGCGGTGCCGATCTCTCCAAAACTGATGTTGAAGGTTGACGGAGTGTACGACATTCCATTCTGACCCTACGGATCTATATTCCATGGGGATGCATATGATTATATTCCAAAGCAAATCTGTATTACATTAGTACACCATCTGACCGTACACCGAAGATATTATCACATCTGGTTAATACGCCTTTGGTATAAAGCGCTCTCCCAGTCGTACCAAATCCTTTCCAATCGGGACTTCATTTCAGAAGCAGTAGGACGATCATAGGGTTGAGGAACCCATGATCTCTGGATCAATAACCAAAGAGGAGATTGTTGATTCACCATGCTAGATTCCATTATCTGATTGGTTAGCGCTGGGAAGTCTGGGCGCATGCCCTCAATGATGCGGCGTTGAAGAGAAAATGCCCCTCTGTGACCGTCAAAAGGCTCCCGGCCAGTGATGATCTGGAAGGGACAGGAAATTTGAAGCTTTCACTTATGAGACGGAGGAAGTGGTCAATACATACCTCGTACATTGTGCATGCAAAGGAGTACATGTCAGAATGCATGGAGTGCCACTCTCCATCCAATACTTCGGGGGCGGACCACTTTGGTGGAGGTGGGCGGCTGCCCGTTTGGTTCTCATCCTGGATGGCCGAGAGAGCAAAGTCGGAAATCCGTGCAGTACCATCTTGATCAATCAAGACATTGCTCTGCGCGAAACATTTTGTCAACACCAAGAGTTACATCCTGAAAACGCACACATACTCCTTTGAGCCCAGCATGGATCACACCGAGAGAGTGGAGGTAGACCATGCCATCAGCCATGTCTATGAACTATCGTCAAGAGGTCAGCCGAGAGGGTTGTCGGATAAACCAGACCGTTCGTACAATTTTAAGGACATCTGGGCGCGGACGGGAACCTCGTTTGTAAGCCTCAAACGCTCGCAGAACATATGCTGGAGCATTCTCGTTTGGCATCCATTGGCTGACAACTGATATAGGATCAGATACTGATCACGTGTTGTATGTCGTGGTCATTGACGGAATACTCTGTACTCACGTACGGGGATGTTGTCCCGCGGCTCAACGAGGCCAATAAATGGCACTATATTTTTGTGGTTAAGTTGATGCCAGATCCTAGTCTCGCGCCGGATCCGCTGGGCACGAGATCAAATGCATATAAGTTCATCCATTTTGGTTCCCAAGCCTTCCTAATACGCACGTCGATTACCCTAAGAACTTCCAGATTAGAACAAATAAGAGCGTACAAAATGATCGAAGTTACCTCTCAGTACTGCTTGTATTTTCGAATTGGAGTTGCTGGTAGCAAACTAAGCATAGCATTCCCGGACACTCAGATGTTCTCAATCTCACCTTGAGAGCCACACTTTGGTTGTTACGTACGCCACGGAGAATATATGCATGGCTTCCCCAGTGATATTCGACGGGCACCGTAAGCTCTGATGGGTCAATGGTGAAGATAGCTTTTGATCCTCGTTGTTGAATCGCTTTCATCAGGCCCTGTCGAGCATCACGCATTTCTGGCGTTTCCCCCATCGACGCGTTCTACCGTAAAGTATCAGCTGAGAGCCCCAAGAGGAGAATATGTTGATCTTACCCGAAGACTCGCCAAAACACCCGCCGTGTTGGCCATGACGTCCGAGTGTAGCGCGACTGCTTCGTTTGGGTAGAAGGAGATATCCGTAGCAGTCATTTGTTCGATTGTTCCACGAATCCTCTGCATGTGCTTAGCCTCTTCCATGTCTTCCCCTGGTAGTGCCCTCGTAATAATTTGGTTTGAATGAGCATGCCTCTCAAACAGGCGTTGTACCTCCCCGAACATAAGTTGCTGCTCATCGCGAACCATCTTGGTCTGCTTCACGAGTCCTTGCATTATAATATCCTATCCATTTCTCTTTAGCTAGAAAATAAAATGAGAGGCTGGTAACTTACATTCAAGATTTGCTGGCGCTTGCCCAACTCATTCATAAAGCCTTGCACTATCGTTGGGATTTCGTTACGTCTGGTGATACGAGACCAGAAGTCGTGTGTACTCCAAGAGTTAAGGTGGTCTTGGAGATTATTTAGCCACCTGAAAAGAAGAAGAAAGTTATTAAATTTATCAACCAGAGATGTGCTTCCATACGTACTCGTCGAAATACTTGATGTAGTCCTCAAGCCTATTGTGCGTCCGGATCGTGCTTCAATAAACAGATGACTTGTAGTGATGACCGTTGGTACTCACGCTCTGGCCGTCTCTGGGACATCCCAGTTCTGGATATTACTGGCAATCGTGTACAAGCTGTACTGCTGCCCACTGCAGAACGAGCCTAACTCCTCGAGCGAGTGGCGATTAGAGGCAAGTTTCTATTGATGAAGGCTGGGATGAGAGTTCGATCACTTGGAAAACTCGCAAAGGGTGTACCTTGACGGAGTTGAGAATATCCTTGACAGTGTCAGCCATCGGACCGACAGCAGACGTAGCGCGCTTCATCGCATTTTCCGCATCGTAAGCGGGATTGGAGTAACGCGGTCTTTGGCTAGCAGGCATGTGCCGCGATCGAAATCAGTCGTTCAGCCTTGTTGTGTTACAGCTAGTATGGCGCGGAGGCCACCCTGTGTATGCTGGAGTTCGAGTGCAGGAATACGTACGTCAGGCTCGACATCGACCCTCGGGGCAGCATAGCTATATCCTTAATATAACGGGAATGGCGACGTAGAAGGTCTCTTGTTTGTGGTCGGAGATGGTAGAAAGAGACGCGGAGCACAGATTGCACATGTTGATTGCACTGCACTGCTGTATTCATTTCGAGATCAACATCGTAGACGGCCCCTTTAACACACAGGAGAGAGATAAGAAACGAGTGGCTCTGTTTTTATTAATCTGTGCTTGGAATTGATGCTTTGGATCGAGCAGGACAAGCAGTGGGATGGAGCGCGCAGTTGGGTTGTTGAGGTTGTGGGAGATTAACCTTGCGGCAATCAGAAATAAAGGACGATGGAATCGGGGGCGGCCATAATTCTCTTCCTCTCCGAGGACATTAGAGACAAATTTGAGATCAACAAGCCAGTAGGCTGGCGTCACGAGCCTTGGATCTGTTTGTGTGAGAGCGTGGGAAATCAGGGGGTGCAGTGGACCACGAGGCAACTGCTCCATGAGCACAGTGTGCTCAAAAAGATCCATTATGGGATATATGCTCGGGGTCCTTGAACGGTACAACTAACAACCTGCCCACTCTGGATCAGCTTCATTGACCAGCTCCCGCCCAACGAGCCCTCTGACACCTCCAACTCGACCTTTCCTCCCTTATTGACTACTACGAGCTTTGCTGCTTGCTCAGCTCCCTTGCCCGATGGAACCTCGACAGTAGCACTTAAGCCCTCCTTCTGCAGCCCATACACTCGCACCTCGATTTCATCAGTGTAGTCGTAGTCTGGTCGACCCATTCCGGCTTTTCCCAGAGGCAGTATCGAGTCCTCTTTGACAAAGACAGGAAGATCGTCATATGCAACCTTCCTGCGTACCCACACCGGCCCACAAACAAAATCCTGGGGGTCCCAAAATGACGTCCATATGCCGGATGGAATATAAAACTCCGTCTCCTCCGTGTCAAGAGCGAAGACGGGTGCGACAAGGAGCGAGGATCCAAACATGAACTGTCGATCTAGATATGCTGTGTTACGGTCTTCTGGGAAGTCGATAAACATGGCTCGCTGGATCGGGTGACCCATGATGTGCGTTTTGATTGCCTGAAGAAGTGGAGGAAACATCATTGAGGAGCGTATAAGATTATCTTTGTGGTAACCCATACCTCTCCATATAGGTATGGCATCAAACGATGTTTCGCATCGAGGAACTTTGCCAGGACACGGGAGGCATCTTCTCCATAGTTCCATGGAACACGATATGAGCTGCTGCCGTGAAGGCGAGAATGCGAGGAGAAGAGGCCATATGCCACCCATCGCATATAGATATGAGCAGGAGGAAGGCCCTGCCGAGGTTATCAATTATGTGGAAGAGGTAATTCGTAGAAGGGGAGTCATGTACCTCGAAACCGCCGATGTCGTGGCTCGTGAAACCGAAGCCAGACATCGTCAGACTAAGACCACCTCGCATTGTTTCGGCCATTGCTTCGAACGTGCTCTCACAATCTCCTCCCCAGTGCTACGTAGGTGGACAGACGTCCTTAGGATATGGTCGCGACTTGAAGGGGGCTTCCGCTCACCACAGGAAAACGTTGACTTCCGGCGGCCGCACTACGAGCAAATACAGTCGCCTCATTTCTTCCGAACCTCTTCTCGAGTACTTCGAACACGACCTGGTTGTACAAGAATGCATAGGTGTTGTGCATTTTTGCCGGATCGCTTCCATTGTGATAGACAACGCCAAGGTGGGGGATGCGCTCACCAAAGTCGGTTTTGAATGTGTCGACACCGAGGTCAATGAGCGCATTGAGCTTACTGGCATACCAAGTGCATGCCTTTGGGTTCGTAAAGTCGACGATGGACATCCCCGGTTGCCATGTATCCCATTGCTGCATTATATCAGTATTACTTGGTGGGAGATAAGAGGATAAGAAGAGACGGACCCAGGGATGACCGTCAGTGCGCTTGATAAAGAGTCCACCTTGCACTCCCTCCTCGTATATTGGAGAGTAGCTACTGATATACGGATTAACTAGATGAGGGAATGAAATCAGTATCAAGCATATGACCCGATGCTGAGCTCCTTACTCCACAAGCATATTTTAATGCCGTACTCTTTTTTGATTGATGTCAAGTATGCAGCAGGATCTGGGAACACGTCTGAATCGAAGGTGAAGCTACACCTAGGATGGAATAGCCATTAGGCAGCTTTGAGAAGAATCTCCAATACCCTCACTTACCATTCCCATTTTTTCATCCAATACGGGTCGAAATGGAACACTCGGACGTCACATTTCCTTTCACGCATACCCTGAAGAAAGCCGCGAACAGTGCCTTCATCATAGTCAGTCGTGAAGCTTGTGCTAAGCCATAGACCGAACGTCCACGTTGGGGGTAGCGCAGGTCGACCAGTCATCATAGTGTACTTCTCCAGAATGGCAAGAGGAGAAGGGCCATAGATGATGTAGTACCGCAAGCTGTTCCCGGGAACGCTGAAACCAACACGGGACATCTTCTCCGTACCAATCTCGAATTCCACTTCGCCACGATCGTCGACGAAGACTCCGTAGCCTCGATTGGTCATGTAGAATGGAATACACTTGTATGCTTGTTGGGATGATGTGCCGCCATCCTGATTCCACATCGAAATCGACTTGACCAGAGTAGAATGTCAAATATTGCTTTGGCGTGAAGCAAGAATGGAGATTGACTTGACCGTTCTTCACGATTGGTCCAAATTGTTCTCCGAGCCCATAAACACATTCGCCGGCGCTAAGCTGTAATTCGTTCAGAATGTAGCTGACAAAAGGGGGAGGTGGTGGAGGATTTGGATTCCCCACAGGATCAGTTGAGACGCAGCTCGCATTGCCTGCAGAGTTTATCGTCAAATGGTATGGCACATCGATAGCGGCCTACTCGCCAAAGTATAGGTATGGTGTTCAAATAACTAGAAATTCATATACGGTGAAATGCGCACCTGTGCTCTCCTCCTGCTCGCTGTCAACAGCTTTCCCTCGCTCTTACTCAAGAATTCAATCCCATAACCATCCAGTTTCGTTGTGACGGTGGCGTACATCGATCCGGCATCAATAGTCACTTCATTGGTGGTCTGAGTAATGTTTGCAGGATATACTGGAGGAGTGCCATCCGGATATAGTTGGGTTCTGGGACCTCTATTTGTGATGCCCTAGGAATAGTGTGGTGGTGGTCAGAGGATTAAGCCCACTGACAGAGTGCTCGCAACTGACTGTGCAATGTTCCAGCTTCACTCCAATGACACCTTCGACGGGAGACGATAGAGTAACATCGAGGACTGGTCCAGCAAGTGTATCCCCTTGGCGAATCGCGAGCTTCGTGCTCACCGTGAGGTTAATAGAGGAGTTATGTGCGCCGACGTTCACGGATTGGATATCGGAGGCGTACGCAAGCTTGACGTCCCCTTTAATACGCCAGAGGCCGTCGATAAACTTCATGGGGAGGCGCAAAAGGACAACCCACTGAAGCCTTGCTATATCCTGGGCTAAGGATATATTTGGAAGTATCTCCGTGGCTTATTGCATCCTTCGATGCAGCCTCGTGTTGGCCCGAAATCAGAAGGCCTCTCAATCTTAATGGAAAGCGTCAGAAGAATGTGGTAGTCGATAGCACCCAGGACCTGGACCCAGTAGCCTAACGGTGCTCGGATGCGTGAGGACCGAGTGTAGCAGTCACATTTGAGAATCAGTCGAACATCTTTGTTCCCGTGTGCGGAGGGCTCAGTGGAGATGCATGCAGGGTAATTCTACAACACACACTTGTTTCCTTCACAATCAATAGACCGGACTGTCTTCCCAGCCTGGATTACAGTGAGAGTCCACTTCCCATGCAGCGAGCCATCGGACACCACCAACTCCACCTTTCCTTCCTTGTTTGTTGCCTCGAGCGTCGCAGCCTGTTTGATGCCTGCGCCCAATGGGATTTTGATGGTCGCACTCGAGGCCTCCTTCTCGAGCCCATACACTCGCACGTCAATGCCATCCGTGTAATCATAGTCTGGCCGACCCATACCGGCTTTCCCCAGAGGCAGAATTGAGTCCTCTTTGACAAAGACAGGAAGATCGTCATAAGTAACCTTCCTGCGCACCCACAACGGCCCACAAATGACATCCTTGGGATCCCAAAATGACGTCCATGTGCCGGATGGAATATAAAACTCCGTCTCCTCCGTGTCAAGAGCGAAGACGGGTGCGACAAGGAGCGAGGATCCAAACATGAACTGTCGATCTAGATATGCTGTGTTACGGTCTTCTGGGAAGTCGATAAACATGGCTCGCTGGATCGGGTGACCCAAGGTGTGCGCTTTGATCGCCTAGAGAGGTGAAGGGGAATGAGAAACGTTCAGGGAAATGCTTACAATGCTTCTTACCTCTCCATATAGGTAAGGCATCAAACGATGTTTCGCATCGAGGAACTTTGCCAGGACGCGGGAGGCATCTTCTCCATAGTTCCATGGAACACGATATGAGCTGCTGCCATGAAGGCGAGAATGTGAGGAGAAAAGCCCGTAGGCGACCCATCGCATATATATATGAGCAGGAGGGAGACCCTAATTTCTTGGTGAATAGAGGGCCGCAAACGAAGAGTGAGAGAGCTCTTGCCTCGAAGCCGCCAATGTCATGACTTGAGAAGCCAAATCCAGAAGCCGTAAGGCTCAGACCGCCGCGAAGAGTTTCTGCCATCGCCTCGAACGTACTCTCACAATCGCCACCCCAATGCTGAGCCGCCAAAAATACGTGGGCGAGATGAAAAAAAAAAAAATCGAAACGAGGAGCATCTGCTTACCACTGGGAAGCGCTGTCCCCCTGCAGCCGCACTACGAGCAAATACCGTCGCTTCATGCTTCCCAAATCTTTTTTCTAGCACTCCAAATACTAGCTTATTATACACGAATGCATAGGCATTATGCATCTTTGCAGGATTGCTTCCATCATGGTAGGCGATGTCAAGATGAGGGATGCGTTCTCCAAAATCGGTTTTGAAGGTATCCACCCCAAGATCGAGGAGAGCTTCGAGCTTGCTGGCGTACCAGGCGCACGCCTCCGGATTGGTGAAGTCAACAATGGACATCCCAGGTTGCCAGGTATCCCATTGCTACAGTGATGGCATCAGCATTCTGGTGCAAAAGATGTGAGATTCTGGCGTGAAGCACCAACCCATGGTTTCCCGCTCGCTCGCTTGATGAAAAAGCCACCCTTTACTCCTTCTGTATAGATCGGGGAATAGCTACTGATATATGGATTAACTTAAAACGGGACATTATCAGTCTCATCTTCAAAGATGAGAAAGAGACTACATACTCCATAAGCAAATCTTGATTCCATACTCCTTCTTGATGGAAGCAAAGTATGCCGAAGGGTTCGGAAAGACATCAGAATCAAAAGCGAAGCTACACCTATGATCAAATTGTGTCAGGCAGGACTTGAGGCGCTCAATTTAGTTGCTGGTCTACCATTCCCATTTCTTCATCCAATACGGGTCAAAGTGGAACACTCGTACATCGCAATCTCTCTTTCGCATGCCCTCAAGAAACCCTCGGACAGTTTCTTCGTCGTAGTTGGTTGTAAAACTCGTGCTAAGCCACAGGCCGAATGTCCAGGTTGGAGGTAGCGCCGGTCGACCCGTCATCAGAGTGTACTTTTCCAAGATGGCCAGAGGGGTGGGGCCATGGATGATATAGTACTGCAAGCTTGCACCAGGAACACTGAAGCTGACGCGTGAAGCTCTCTCAGCACCGACCTCGAACTCTACTTCACCCCGTTCGTCGACGAAAATGCCGTAGCCTCGACTGGACATATAGAAAGGGATGCATTTATATGCCTGTTGAGATGAGGTCCCTCCGTCCTGGTTCCACATTGCGATCACCTTCGGATCCACGCCAGTACGTTAGTTCTTGAATGAGGGGCACAGGACTTTGTGTCTCACCTGGCCATTCTTGACCATCGGCCCGAAATGCTCCCCTAGACCATATATGCGCTCGCCTGCGGTGAGTTGGAGCTCATTCACAACATATTTCACGAATGGAGGAGGTGCCGAAGGGTTCGGGTTCCCAATAGGGTCAGTAGTCACACAGCTTGTATTAGCTGCAGAGTTGACCGTCCACTTGTACGGAGCATCGACAACCGCCTATACAAGAATGAAGAGCGATAAAGTATCAATGTCCTTAGCAGCTTTGAGACTGCCAAGTTGAGCATAGTCCTAGGGCGCACCTGAGACTTGTTTCCGCTGGCAGTAAGAAGCGCACCTGTAGAGGTGGTTACAAAACGGATGCCGTAGGATTCTTGGTCTGTGGAGACTTTTGCAGTAATCGATCCTGCATCGATTGTCACCTCGCCAGCAGTTTGAGCAATGTTTGCGACATATTTAGTGACAGGACCGTCGGGGAACAGCTCTGTGGTGGGTCCTCGGTCATCAATTTCCTTTAAGGAGAGATCATGATAATTAACGGAGATTTTATCAATCACGGGCTTCACCCTGAGTCGACAGTAATCGAGGCTAGCAATAGAAAGTTTGCTCACTATGCGATGTTCAATCTTCACCCCAATGACACCCTCAGTAGGCACTGACAAAGTCACATCAAGCAGTGGGCCGCCTAGGGTATCACCTCGGTGTTTGACCAATTTCGATGCAACGGTGAGGCAAACGGTGGACGTCTCTGGAAGGATCCTGACGACTTGGACGTCCACCGCATGGCTTCGTTTGACCCCAGCTCTAAGATGTTCCTGGCCGTCTGTAAACTTCATGGAGTTGTAGTGGTGGGAGCAGATCTGGTAACGATCCTTTGCCTTGAGGTCAAAATAAATGGGTGCTGCAGTCCATGCAATACTCGGACCGGATTCGCGTCTGTTCGTAAGCGATCGTCTCAAGATGGATGTAGTTCAGAGCACGAAGTCTCCGTGATGCTCAGGGATATTGATAAACAACGTAGCATCATATAGTCGATCAGACAATGGGCGAATGCTGCTAATGTTGCGACACGTGGAGTCACAGTCACGAGCCGACTGGTCACGCCAGATGTATTGGCCTCCCCTTCGGACAACCTAGCTATCCGCATATGAAGAGACGCTGAGCTATTATGGAGAGAGACAGTAAAGATAGTTTGGGGGGTGGGATGGATTTTGATATATGGTGCTACAAATGCATGATGACAGATCCAAACTGCCTTCTACCAGAAATCATCCTCAACGGCTCCTCGCTTGCCTTTCTTGCCTGATGTTTTTGACGTAGCCAGAGCCTGGCGTTCATAAGCTTCGGCAACCTGGTTTGTCAAAAGCAATCGCGTTCATAAAGTATTAAAACAGAGCCGATATGAACACTAACCTGCTCGGATGTCGTCGCATCATCCACGTCCTTGTCATCTCGTATTCTTATAAAGCGAGGGAAACGAAGCGAGATCCCTCGCTCATCAACCTATTATAGATATCCACAATCATCATTTTCATATCCTCAATCACAGGATAGTTGAGCCAGAGGAAACCAAACTTACCGCTCCTTTGGCTGCAGCGTATACTGGACTGAGACTCAAGTCGGCAGCCAGGATTTCCCAAACGAACTTTGGCTCGAACCACACATCCGGCTTAGCGCCTCCTCCATCGACGTCTCCTCTACATTTCGGAACCTCGAGCTCTTTGAGGGTCTCCAGATTCGCCTTCAAGGCCTCTTCAGAGAACCCAGTGCCGAGTTTGCATACGGTCTGGAATTTCTCCGAATCGGGGTCGTAACATGCGAGGAGGAAAGCACCATAAACAGACGTCCGCTTGCCTTTGCCATGGTATGCACCAACGACAACGAGATCAAACGTATCTCCCACTCCTTGCAGGTAGTCCTTCTTCAGCTGGTTGTGATGAATGAGGTCAGTTTGCGGCTCAGACAGAAGAGGCCCGGGTAAAGAGCGGCGCTCACCTTGAGCCAATTCATACTCCTACGGCTTGGCTCATAGTAGCTAGCATCAGTCTCAATCATCTTGACCATGAGGCCCTCACAACCATCTTTGACACTCTCGTCAAGGAACACCTGAATCTCTTCTGATGATTCGCCATCGCTTGATTTCGCGAACGAGAATTCACCTGGCACCTCGTTGAAGTGCTCGCGAAGTAGCTGTCGACGTTCCAGTAGAGTTTTGTGAAGTAAAGGCTATGATCATGGCAGGATGACAGGCTCAATATCAGCTCCCGCGCGCATTCAAATGCAAAATATACAGCATATCCAAACGTACCTCGTCGTTAAGATACAACAAGTCAAATGCGAACAGGCACACTTTGACCTTGATGTCTTCCGCCTTGACGTCCTTCCGCTTTCGCCGACTGAGCTCCTGGAACGGGAGAAGTTGCATCGTTTCCTTATCGAAGGCGACAGCCTCACAGTCCAGGACGAAAGCTTTGGTGCCCTCCTTGATGGCCTTTCAATGGAAGTCGGAATGAAGTCAGCTAGGTTTGTAATCGAAATCCAGCGGAAGTACCTTTGGAAGCTGATCCACCAAATCAGGGTATTTGGCACTCATATCTTCCGAATTTCGGCTGAAAACAGCGAGGGTGCCGTTGGCTAATCTGTGGACCTGTCAGTAATATTTAAACATTAGTGTACATTCGATCATACAACAGAATGGATGAAGAGAAAACCCAAAGCGCACCTGGGCTCGCTCGCCATCATACTTGTACTCGCATGTGAAGCGCTTCCCTTCGAAGCGATCGAGAACCTCGGTAATAGCTTTAGTGGGTTTCGCCAACATTGGTTTGAGTGGTACCCCTATACAAATTGAGGATTTGTCAGTAAGTCAATCATGATGATGACATGGAGGATAGCAATCGCACCTGGAGTGAGCTTGCATTCCTCTCGCAGACCAGCGATGCCGCCTTTGAGGAGCGCAGGCACAACCATATCGTAGGTAGGCAGCTCGCTATAAACTGCCTTGACGATGTTTGCACCCTCTTCCAGTTTTTGCGCCAGCTTTTCCTTATCCCACTTTGATCCACCTAGGTATACACGAGGTCGGGTATGACCGAAAGAGATGAGCCATGTGGCTAAATGCCAACCTGTGTCACTGCCCTAAAGAACGCACCTTGCTTATTCTCCCACAAAACACAAGCATGAGCAAGTGCCACGATAAGGGTGCGCTCTGCAAGTCCAATACGGAGTTTTCCCTCAAGCGAGCGAATGATGTATTTGGCTTCGTGGGAGTTGGCATCGCAGGCTGCTAGCAGATTCGTGATAATTTGGACCTTCTGAGTTTGTGACTGCATAGAGGGATTATGGGATTACTAAACATTGTTAGAAACAGAGGGACGGCTCCACGCACAGCTTTTCCCGAGACTTTGGCGATCTCGGTGAGTTTGGAGAACACAAAAGGTACTGAGAGCGGCTTTGGTTTGAAGAGGGTGCGTTGGCTCCCTTTGGAGTTCTATGCATAACAAATGAGATGAGACCTTAGAGTCATGGACTTCATGATAGAATACCACACACCATTGCAACGAGGCCAAGGTCTCCCACCTCCTTGAAGTCCGCCTTAATCGCGTCTGGCTTGCGACCCGTGCTCTGCGCGATGGCTTTTTGGAGGAGAGATTCGCCGATACCAAGCTCTAGCCCCATGTAGTCCGGGCATAGCTAGACAAGAGTCGTGGGTGAAGCATATGTCATAAGGTCAAGCTTCGGGACAATCATAGTTGAAACGTACTCGATTGATACATAGATAGACCGCTTGGCGCAAAGGCTCAGAATCACCTGGCTTTGATCGCTCGATCACAAGAAGTAGGAATGACATCAACAATGAGGTGATCTCAAGTCGTTTGGTAGTTGCCTCGACTTTAGCGAAAACATGGGTGAGGGCCTTGTAAGGTATCCTAGAGTCAATCATCAGCTACGCATTTCAGAAGTTGACGGCGGACAAGTGATCAACTCACGGAGATCCAGGCTTCCACCCGCCATCGACATCAACGTCAATCACATGTGACAGAGCCATCTGAGCGTTCTTGACAGCAGCCTTGGTTTCTTCCCCATCGGATACCAGGAAATCATCCTCCTCTTCTTCAGGTGGAATCTCGTCTTCCCCACCATCAGACGCCGCAGATGCGGCCTCTTCCTCATCTTCTTCGACAACAGCTGGAGCTTTTCTCTTGCCTGACTTCATGAGGTCATTTACGGACTTCATTGGTTGACCTTTCTTTGGTCCCTTGTCATTCTTTTTGGAAGCTTTCTTCGGTGAGAGACTCGAGGAGGATGCAGGGGGGTTAGAAGATGGTTTTGTGACAGTGACTATATGAGTTGTGAGTGGGCCGACAAGTACACTCGTTGAAGCAAATGGAAAGCTAAACTCACTTGGTGGCACAGGATCGGCCTCGCCCTCATCATCAGAATCTACAATACGGCGTCTTTTGTTACCTTTGGTGGCATTACTAGTACCTAATTTATGTCGTTAACACAGGAAAATATATAACTAAATCAGACACTTACTTGGAGCTACGTTCTCGGGTGATTTACGTTTCACCGATGTGGTCGGTGCATCTTGGCTAGAGGTAGGAGATTCTAGATGCTCTCAATGAGTGTGGACTCATACTTCAAGCATGATGCTGTGGAAAGGCATATACCAATACCGGCATCGTCTGCTGTGACTTGACTCGAGCTGGCCACAGGCGGCACATCGACCTCCATCGCGTCGGCATCAGAAGGAAGCTGGGGAGAAGGCTCGGGTATGGCTTGTTTCGCTTTCTTGCTGCGATTCCACATCTGATTTAGGTTAGATTGTTGAGATGGTGCTGACTTGGTGGATGGCGGCATGGTGGAGAAAGATCTGAGTGCCGAGACGCGTTTGTTGAGGGCGAGATTCAGAGCAGAGATGCAAAGACAGACCCTAGAGATTTCTGACGTGCAACTGGGGGTACACGATGTAGGCGAAGAAGGCCAAAAGGCGCACCCACGACGCGTCGCGCGAGAGCAGCAATGGTGGTGGCTGTGTGGGGTAGCGGTGCCAAACAAGTCACGCGCGTTTGGCCCTGTGCGTCCCAGGTTACCCCATATGGTAGTTCCTGTCCGTGTGGTGTCGCCCCCAATAGTCACGTCCTAGGAAAACTATTCACCCAGAAGTTATTCAGCACATGTGTCTTTCTCGAGTGACCTCGGCAGGGGCGGGCCACTACCCGCGCCCGAGTTTTCCCCGTCCATAAATACATTGAGGGCAGATCCATCCCTCCCAATTGTTTCCCAATTCCCTACTTTATCGCCCTTTCACCACTCGACGACGCGCTAGGCAGCGATAATGAAGTTCACTGACGGCCTGTGGCTCCTCAAAGACGGTGTCAAGCCTGGCTATGCCCTTGATGTTCAATCTGTCAAGATCGACGATGCCACTTCCTCTGTCAAGCTCGGCGTCGCGGGCAAGTGGATCAAGCACAGAGGAGACACCCTATATGGCCCCCTGCTCGACATTAGCCTAACTGTCCCCGCAGAAGGCATTATTGGTGTCAAGACTGAGCACAAAATTGTACGCTTCCCATTTCACAAACCCTCCTCCACAAATCCCCCAATGAATCGAATCACCAGGGCATCACCAGCAAAGGCCCAAGTGCTGAACTCTTCCCTGGAGGTCCTCCTCCAAAACATACTGCTTCGATCGTCCAGTCGGGCGATGAAGTGACCATCGATGCCGGTTCCATGACCGCCACGATAAACACCAAACAGCACGCATATGGCATCCAGTTCGCCACCAAGGCCACCGGAAAGCTGCTGACTGCTAGCGGGTACAAGGCTCAGGTACGTGCCGATTTACCTACGGACAAATAGCCTCTCGTAACGTTTCCCGCCCGTCCCGTAGGCTATCATGGATATCCCATACAAGTGGACAATGAACACTGCAGGGAACACAAGCTGCATGACCACCGATCGTGAATCAAACCCACACCCTCCTACTCCTCCCCCTACCGTCAAATACACTCTGAACGAGCTGCAGCTGAGCGCAGGCGAGCTTATATACGGCCTTGGCGAGCAGTTCGGGCCGTTCGTCAAGAACGGGCAGGTTCGTTAATTTCCTCGAGGCGAATCATCCACGCTCCAATTGATTCATCAATTCATCTCGTCTCTGCACCTATCCAGGTCGTGTCAATGTGGAACCGCGATGGTGGCACATCCTCTGAGCAAGCCTACAAATGCGTTCCCTTCTTCATCTCTAACAGGGGATACGGTATTTTCGTCGACGAGCGCGGGGAAGTTGAATTCGAGGTGGGCGTCGAAAAAGCCTCGCGTGTCGGTATTAGCGTCCCCGGCAGCAGCCTTCAGTACTACATCATCCATGGCCCCACTCCACTCGCGATTCTGGAGCGCTATACTCTTTTGACTGGCCGGCCCGCCCTTCCACCGACATGGACATTTGGTCTCTGGCTCAGTACGAGCTTCACAACCAGCTATGATGAGAAGACGGTGTCAGGATTCCTGGAGGGCATGCGCCAGCGTGACTGCAACGTTCGCGTCTTCCATTTCGATTGCTTCTGGATGAAGAAGTATCAATGGTGAGATTGGGCGTATCCTCGCCCCGATTATCATTATCCCTTAGCTATCTGCTCTCGTCGATTTTAGGTGTGACTTCACTTTCGACCCAGACATGTTCCCTGACCCCGCCGCCTACCTCTCCTCCATCAAGAAAGAGTTCGGCGTAAATGTCTGCGTATGGAGTACGTGACTCCGTGGCGATAGAGTATGCTCTGGACTAACTGTTCCCTTACAGTCAACTCGTATATCGGGGCTATGTCACCGCTTTATGACGAAGGGATCAAGGGCGGCTACTTCATCAAGCGCACGAACGGTGATGTCTGGGTACGCATGCATGACCAGCTTTTCCGCGCCGTCCAGAACGCTGATCCACTTGTTTATTATTTCACGCAGGGCTGGGACCAATGGCAACCTGGTCTCGCCATCGTCGACTTCACTAACCCAGAAGCGTGCAAGTGGTACGCTGACAAGCTGCACAAACTCATCGATCTTGGTGTGGATTGCTTCAAGACCGATTTCGGCGAGCGCATTCCACACATCGGTGTCACCTTCCATGACGGGAGTGATCCAAGCAAGATGCACAATGCGTATACCTTCTTGTACAACAAGCTGGTCTTTGGTGTCCTCGAAGAGAGACTAGGAAAGGACGCCGCGACCGTGTTTGCACGAAGTGCTGCTGCTGGTGGGCAGCGTTTCCCTGTGGCGAGTCTGCCGTCTGCACTACAGAACTGCATTGTATGCGTGTATCTGATTCCGTTTCTCTAGCACTGGGGAGGTGATTGCGAGAGTACATTCGAGGCGATGGCTGAGACGATGCGTGGTGGACTGAGTCTGACGGCTTCCGGCTTCGGCTTCACCAGCCACGACATCGGCGGCTTTGAGGTACGATCCTCAATAATATTCTGAGACAAATCGATCTTGCTCACATACTTTGAACGCCGCATAGGGCACACCTCCTGCTCACATCTACATGCGATGGGTTGCGTATGGTCTCTTCTCATCGCACTCTCGTCTGCACGGCAGCTCGTCCTATCGAGTCCCCTGGAACTACAGCGAGGATGCGGCCAAAGTTCTAGCCAAGTTCCTCGATGCAAAACATCGCATCATGCCCTACCTGTATGGCGAAGTATGTCCTCTTGTCTTCTTCTACCAATCTCATTCGCGTATTTATTGAATACCTGTACTCCTTTCACCTATCCAGGCCATCAAAGCGCATACTCTTGGGCACCCTGTCCAGCGAGCCATGTTCTTTGACTTCCCTTCGGATCGCAACGTTGGCTATCTGGACCAGCAGTTCATGTTTGGCTCCTCCCTCCTCGTCGCCCCTCCCTTCGTCCTTGACACTGAAGAGACAGAGTTTTACCTTCCCTCTGGCACCTGGACCTCGTTCTGGAACCCCGAAGATGTTATCTCTGGGCCTGCCTGGGTGCGCCGCAAGGTTGCATACGATGATTTGCCTGTGTTCGTCAAGGAGGACTCTATCCTTCCCCTAGGGAAGTCTGGTTTGGGCCGCCCTGATTACGACTATACCGAGGAGCTGGAAGTCCGAGTGTACGGTCTTGAGAAGGAAGGCTCTGCCGCAACGATCGATATCCCAAGTGGAAAGGGCAAGGGCAAGGCTGCGACGTTGACCGCGACGAACAAGGGTGGCAAGCTCGAGCTTGCGGTGTCAGAGGGCTCACTGAAGGGTAGCTGGACCTTGTCGCTTATCCGTGGAGGAAAGGTTGTAGGGACAACTTCTGCGCAGGGAGTGCATGGTGTCATTGGTTAAGGTTTAGGTGGCTTTCAATGACCTTAGCTTCAAGTATCTCTGTTAGCAGTGTTCAAAATTTCGATGTACCTGTACATGTAGTGATGAGCTCAACAAAGAGGACTTATTGTTTTGTATATCTGACCGTGAGAACTGGTGGCACCTCACTTGCCGTGACTCAGAAGACATGCACCGTGCATCTTGAAACAGCCTTTTTGGCGTAGTTCTGACATCAAATTTCGGTGTCGATCTCTGTGGATTTGAGCTTCAGTTTGCATGCGATCAAGCATCTCCCCAGCCGGCATTCCAATCCCTAATACTTCCCTTCGACCACCATTCGCTTTGCAGCTCTCAGTCTTGCCTCAGAACAATTGCTCCGAAATACTACCCCATACATTCACTTGGATCCAGCTTTCTTGAACCATTTCTCATCGGGTCTGCCCCTGACATCCATCTGTCAATTCACATCGGTCTCCCCACCCGTTGTTGTCCACTCAGATGAATCTATATCGCTACGTCGAGGAAGACTCCTCGAATCTTGGTGAAACAGTATATAAAGAGGTCAACAATCGGTTGCCTCCTTACAAAGTCAGCGCCCTCATCGAGGGACGCACGGAACAGTATGGCGTGTACCAAATCACCCAGCGGGGCAAGGTTGTCGCAGTGCTTGATTTTGCCATCCCAGGAGGGATTATTACCTTTGAACCTCATGGATTGATGGCAATGGGGTTGTTTTTAGATTATGCTGCCGTGAACCGCGAGTGAGTCACTGATTCTGCGGTCGACTTCTTTTCATGTCACCGCATCATTGACATATGCCATATCATATCTCAACCCTTTGCGTGACCCAATGATTTATTTGCGTAGGAAGTATACCAGGACATTCACTTGGAGTAAAACCCCCTTCACTTGGACGCTTTACCCTAAGTTGGGACCTACACAAACGGCACGCCATTCACCGCTCTTTGTACCAACTTGTCTCGTCTGACCTGCAGCTTTTCTCGCCTGTAGATTTTCGAGTGCGTAGAAGGTAGCTCAGGGGGAGTAGTTGCTGCGTATTCGGTGAGCGAGCTATACTGACCGTTCGTAGTGGGCCATAAGACCCGACAGATTCTTACCTTCCTTCGTGCACTCGCAGCCAGACAAGGACCAGCCGGTGGAGGGGAAGACGAGAGGAGTTTTCAGGATTTCTGAAGGGTGCGAAACGTTCATGCTCGGTAGGTGCCTTATAAAAACCGTCTGCCGAGATCTGATCCTCGTTCAATAGAACTTATATGTGCTCTCATCATCTGTCGACACAATATGAAGTTCTACAATGGCTGATTCGTTTGCGACTGGCGGTAACCTTTACGAAATTGCTTGCGATTAGGTGTTTGTTGAGAGTATCAGCAACACCAATAGGTTATTATGCGCTCCGTCTTGTTAGGCCCAGCGCGGCACAGTAAATAATCCTAGTCCTGTCATAAAGGCTGACAACATGTACATATTACAACATATTCCAGCCGACTAGTGCATCCATCCAACCTGGTAACTCCCATAATCCAGTTAGTTATCAGTCCTTGCGTTGGACAGTGAATATCTGGTCGACTACCGGCCTGTTGCAAGTGCAAATTCCTTAGAGTTGAGGAATTTGATTGCTTCGGATCTCCAGTCATCCTTGACAATGGTCATGTTTCCGGAGCGAATTTGAAGCGTGGATCTCCAATTGGCATCATACATCGGCCAATCAGGGACTAAATCCAACGCGATAGAATCAACAAAGGGGCGATGGCAGCAGCGACATCAGCACTCACCTTCCGGCCCATTGGGATCCAAATTGGCAGCAAATCGAATCCAGGCTCTGCTCATTGCCCGGGACACCCCACCTTCCTCTGAGTCTTCTTCAGCCATTTTTGCAAAGGCTGTGGAGAAGAGATTGGGATATGTGAGTAAAGAGCTAATCGGCTATGAATCGGGGCGAGAATGTGATTACGGACCCGCTGGTACCTCAGCAGAGTGGTACACTCCCCACCAGTTGGGTGCTCCCCTGGTCGTGGTCGGCTGACGATAGTGATAGCTCCAGATTGGGGACTTTCTCCTGTCCAGCGCGGCCATCATCTTTTCAGCAAGATTCTGCTTGGCTCCATCTATTGCCCCAACTTGGAATTCGAGCTGAAGCCTGCGGCCGCTCTCGAACAAGAGATCGCCTTTGTACGACGCAGCACGTTTGAACTGATTAGATTCAAGCGGTTCGAAGATGCGATCGGAAGGATCTAGTTCAAAATCCGTTGGAGCAACCGAGGGGTTGGCGTAAGGAGCACCCTCTGAGGGGACGTCAGGATACCGTTCCAGAAGGGTATCAATCAGTTCATCCGACAAGTTTGCTGGGTTGTACCCCCATACCCCTACAAGGAATGCCGCGTTATAAATATAAGCACGGGGAACGTGAGCGAGAGACAAGTGCGCACGTTGGAGCCACTCTTTGAAGCCAGCAGTAGACTGGAGGGTGCGGCCTTCCGTGGTCATTGCGGGACCCTCATCGAGAACAGTGCCTGAACGATGCAAAGAGTCAGATCGACGAAAGAGAGCGAAGATTTGGCATTTCTGATATGGAAGAACTGATTTCATACCAATGATAGTGGGTATTTTTGCGACTTTCCCATTTCTTAACGCCTCAGTGGGATACATTCGGTGGAAATCACCATCCTGGACTGGCATCCAAGGATTCGAGTAAGCCGCAGGCTTCTGGCGGGACATGTTCATCCAGTTCTGAGCTACTAAGTTGAGTGATGCTGCTGGGATAGCTCGCAAGCATTCCAAGGAGTCCCCGTCGTACAGGCTGAGATCATCGTTCGGTCCGCACTCGACGCCGCTGAGGAAGCGTTCGTACGTCGCCTGCCACTGTTCTGGAGGTGTAACTGGGACACTAAGGTGGAAAGGTAAGATGTTGCAGAGCTATGAGATGGGGGATAGTCCATACCCAGAGGTTGCACCAGATTCCATGATTGCTGCCCTGAAGAGATTACGAGGGACGAATTTCTCAGCTGCAAGATGTGCACCAACGGCGATGGCGCCTGCGCTCTGGCCGAATACAGTCACCTGGCCACCAATCAGCCAGAGATAGCGGAGGTCTGGGAGGGCTGAATACATACCTGCTTAGGATCGCCTCCGAAATAGCTGATGTGTTTTTGAATCCACTCTAGGGCAAGCCGCTGATCAAGATAACCAAGATTAAGACCAGTATCCTTTTTGCTCTTCGCTCGTTCAGCAATATCTCCTGAGCCCAAGAAGCCAAATACGTTGACTCGCTGGGAGATAAGCACGTTAATGTGGAGATACTGGCGCAGTTGGGTAAATCAACATACGTAGTTCATCGACACGAAAATTACTGGAGTGTCCTACACCAACAAGCCCGATTAGCTGCGTGCAATCGCGCAAGGGATGCGCGCGTACTATGAGTTGGCTTTGAGCCACGAGCTGCTGTCCGTCATACCACTTGGAGGCACCGTTCTCCCAGCCGCCTCCATAGATCCACACCATGACGGGCAGAGGTTCATCGCTCGTATCACTTGGTGGAGCAGCAGCATTAATAGACGCAATAAGTATCGTTTTCCCAGATGGCTCACCTCTCAGGATCGATGACCGGCCTAACGATATTGAGTGTCAGACAATCCTCTGATATCTCCCCAGGCGTCAAATCTTCTGGTGGGCCGCGCTGATGTTTACGAAGTTAGACGAGTCTAGTGAAATCGATGGCATCGATACTGACGTTTAGAGGCTGCATACAGCTGGGCCCATAGTCAGAAGCATCGACAACGCGAGACTCGTCCTCTGGCACTGGGAGTGGAGGATGGAAGCGAAGCTTGCCCAGTGGAGGAGTGGCAAAGGGTATGCCTAAGATTGCCCACCAAGGAATTAATAGGTATAGATTCGAGATAGCTTCATTCTTTGACTCGCCATAGTATTTTTCTTGTTCAAAGGTCTGCTGGTCCACAGTGACTGGGGCTCTCACGCCAACCACACGCCCAGCTGGCCCAGCGTCCACACCGGGTCGCTCCCAGAGGAAGTTATAGTGAGGATGGAACTTGAGCCCTAGATAGGTGGCCACAGCCAAGAGCTGCATAAGTGAGGGCATATTGACAAAGTTGTTGCGGTTGGAAGGAGCGTGGTATTCGTGCCCAACCCAGCGGCGTTGCGGCTCTCTGAGAGCTGAAAGTACTCTCACGAGCTAGGAGAGAGGCTTGAAGTTTGCGTAGAGGTGCTAGTAGAGTGTAAAATATGCCAGCAAGATGGTAGTGGTCTCCAGAATCGGCGCCTGCAATGATGGCTGTTGATATATATCGTGGGAAATATGGGTTGATGAGGGCGAATCCGGCGATTATTCCTTCGCACTTTCCGCACCCCAAGCGGCTGACTACAGCTCTGACTACCCGTTGATGAACTATTCGATAATTGTGCATATTCAGTATCCAGGAACTGCCTATCCTACGATTGTGTTCCAATAAGTGATTGGGAATCGAGATGAGCTGGTGGCAGCTGGGATTCCGTGAGCAGCGCAATCGTACGCGACTTTGACAGAGAGGTTCAGTCGTTCTTATTGATCCCGCTTTCGATTTTGCTCTCAACCACTTGCACGCTTCTTGCTGCTAATTGGGCAGGGTATAAAATCATCAGGCTAACTCTTGGCAGAACATTGTGGCAAATTTCCTCCTGCGCGAGACCACGAAGTGTGAATACATCTGATAACACATGGGTCCCGAATTATGGATGATACAGTCAAAGAGTGGATAGATGCTTTAAGTCGTCCTCTTCTTGATGGGTGCTGCCCGGGCTTCGGACTTGATTCTTTTGATTTCATCGAGGATCGGGAAGCCTAAGATCAGGGTCGCGGTGAGGTAGAGACCCTATCAAGGAGAAGAGAGTAATGAGCCAATCATTCACACAAGACTCATCGAATTAACGAAACGCCAGCGCCAAAAAGGCAGCCGGAACAAAATAGTATCTGCTAGTTTCAAGCTACGACCATAGGACAAGGACTCACCAGCGTAACGGCATCAATGTCCACATCGCTCAATAGGTTGTATGCAAGGCTCGTCTCGTAGAAGTGTACCACAATAATGGAATACCAAAGCCATTGTGCTGCAATGCGCAAATACCCCCCAAACGGTACGCCGAGCCCAAGGAGACTGAAGGCAGCCTCAGGTCCATTCCCCAGGTAGTAAACGCCCCAGAAAATGGCACTGCTGAAGAGGCTCATCCCAATTGGAAGGGAAAACGTCCGCACCCGGGGCTTGTTGAGCTTCGTGGGAGCCTGTGTCAAACCATATCATTCAGCACACACGAATCATGCGCTTAACGGGCTCGAGCCAAGTCCGCCAAATTTTGATGCTTAACATCACCTTGACGCACCATTGTAGACCAAGGGAGGTGGTGTGCTGCGGTTGACTGAGAGATAGGAGAGTGGTGGGTGGGATGAGAGTGGACGACGTGTGAACTCGGATCTTCTTCGTGAGCTTCAGAGGAAGTTCCGAATCGCGAATTTGTCACGGTGACGTCTCGCGTTGACTTGAATTCTCACGCTTATCAGACTTGGCATTAACGAGGCAGTCGCAAGAGGATGTTCCAATGCCATTATTTATTACATGCAACCTATAGCTGGTTGATTGGATGCGCGGGGTACAGTATGAAAGCGACAAGTAAATTTGGTAACAAGTCGGAGTCAGAGAAATATAGGGGGGAGGGGCATGGCAAATAGGACAATAGATAGACAATTCGTAGCGGGGGCTGGGTGAATGGGGAATGGGGGTGGGTATCGTTTGGAGCGAGTCTAAACACTTAGAACCGCCTAGTAGCGTCGGCGACGTCCCCAGCCTCCACCTCTGCGGCCCGTGGTCGTCGATGATGTTGTACGGGCTCTTCGGCGAGAACCACAGCGGCAGCAGATGATGTCGATGAAGAAGTTCCAGATTGCGAGTAGGACCTATGAACAAGAGAGAGCGATGCTTCAATATTTTTGATGCTTGATTCGAGACTAAACAGCGAACGACGTACAGTGGTAATACCCCCTACGATCGCCATGATCACTGAGGTGATAGCTGCGATGACGGCCTCGATGGCGCGGCCAATAGCAGAAATGATAGAGCCCTGAGGATAAGTGAGAGGTCAGTCCAAAGGGATGTTGACGGCTGGAGGGGATTTACGCACCATGATATTGTTTAGGTTAGATGTGTGGTATGAGAGGGTGAGTTTGCTTGGTGAGAGCTTGGTGAAGAGAGAGAGGGAGTCCTCGAGAACGTGTCCCTTTATACCACTGGAGGACCAGTTTGGGAGGCAGAAAAGACTACGTCATGTGCACGTCGCGCAAGGATATTGTGGATGACCTGGGGTTTATCCGAGTGCGCAGGTGGACCAAGCTGAGCCACGCGAGACGACGTAGAGGATGATAATGAAGTCGGTGGAGCCATCCCTCATTTGAGGCCCTGGCGATGACGCGCTAGGTTCAAGGTAGGAGAATCCTACCAGAATTGCAATTGAAAGAACGGAAGGGGTAAGATTGTTGTATACTATCCGCAGTTTTGCTTAGGCCTATCATACGATACAGTGAGGTCGAACAGACATGTGGGGCCAGGGTTGGTGCAGGGGAGGTGGAGCCGAGGAGGAGCGCCACGTTCGCCAGACGGCTTTATTGCCATGACAGCCTGGTGTTGTCATCGCCTCCAAAAGCATACATTCCAGTATGTAGATGGCAGTGTAACTCAGCCACGCTTGTGGAGCAATAAACTCGTGGGTACGGTGCCAGAGTCTCTCGACGGCTCCGAGATTGGCTCTTCTACTTTTTATCCCTCCAAGAACGTTCCATCTTCTTAAAAATTAACAAAAAGTCACATTGAACAGAGAATCTCGGAAGACGCGGTGCGACTGCCGGTTGATAAGATCAAGGTCTAGATGTCTTAGGGGAGGAGCATGAACACAAGGTCCTGTTTTATTGCTTTGGATCCACCAACGATATACGATTGCTTCACATATTATTATTCTGGATAATGTTATCAAGGGTATGGAGAGCCACTATAGCAGCGAATATGGAAGGCAGGGAGCCAGACGTGGCCGGACATGATGCAGAAGGGGGAAGGGATGATGAAGGGTCGATAGCTGATTACGCGGCTTTCACCGCGATCATACCGTTGTTCTAGCTCGTCTACGAGAGCCACAACGACAGCAGATAATGTCGATGAAGAAGTTCCAAATGGCAAGCAGGACCTAATATCCCATGCGTGATTAGTACCCTAAGCTGCTTGGCGTAAAATTGTTATAGGCTCACGGTAGTGATACCGCCGATGATGGCCATGAAGACAGACGCGATTGCAGAAATGACGGCCTCAATGGCGCGCCCGACTAAGGATTTGTTGGTGACGATGAGCACCGGGACGCGTCGCAGATCGAGTTCACGTTCACTCACTAGCGGAGATAATGCCACCCATGCTGAGGAACTTGTGGTTTGATGGCCTTCCTTGGCACCTTCCAGACGGGCTTTTATATCTGCTAACCGAAGGCTTCACCTTCGCCCAGTGGAGTGACGTCGACGCCTCGCTCATTTATGAGTATGCGGTCATCGTGAACGACGCTTGGCCTTCCCCTGAGTTTCCTCGATTGTCCCCGTGCACTGACCTTGGTTTTGAAATCTTACCCGGCCCTTTATTGTGCTACCTGCTTCCGAGGCCTCGCCCAGAAGCGTACGGTTTCCGCCTGATGCATAGTGTCAGACGACTGACTGCATTTTTCCTATTCGTACCTTTCAGGAAAGTTCTGGTCATTCAGCGGAATTCCCAACCCATTTGAAATTTAATCTACGGCAGTTGCGCTCCTATGCAGTGACGTCGTTGCAGGCAGACGCGAGGCATGACGTCACCGGTCAAGCGAGTTTGCCCCCGAAGTACAAATACCAGGCAATTTTTCTTTCCTCGACATCGTCACATCGTCCTCATACACAAAACTTCACCCCCTTACCACTATCACCCATCACCCGCGAATTATTCACAATGGTGCGACCACTCTCATCTTCCCTTCACGAAATTCAAACACTAACTCAACAATCCACCATAGGGTTCCATTATCTCTGCTATTGGAGGTGCTATCATGGGCGTCATTAGCGCCATCTTCAATGTTATTCTGGCAATCGTCGATGGTATCGTTTGGGTGAGTGCTTATTCCACTCGTAGTATCCCTCACCACACTCTGAAGCTAACTTTGTCGGTCACAGATTCTCCTGTCCATTTGGGACTTCCTCCTGGACATCATTTGCTGCCGCTGCGGCTCGCGCCGACGAGTCGGCAGGCGCACCTACTCGCGCCGCAGGAGGGCGGGTGCCACCACCAGATACTAAATGCTGCTCCAAATCACGTTCCCCATCTCCATGCTTGCGACACAAATACCCCCACGCCTTATAATATATGTCACCACATCTTGAATGATGATCTGTAGCTATAGTAATATTTAGAGGATAATAAGACTCAATGCCGACTGCATGACTGTCAGTGATGGTGATCCTCAGCAGCGCATGAGACTGTGCTTCATTGGGAACCATTGACCCTTTTATTGATCCAAAACGGTCTCTTTGTTTTTGAGCCGAAATTTGAGTGTACGATTGTCCCTGCTCCGATGTTCCTTTCATGGCTCGTCCCCTTGTGGCTTTGTTTCTGGTGAACACGCAGGTTCCCTGATGCGGATTCAAAACCTATCTAAATCCTTCTTGGCAGTGACACAAACCCTGAGGCGACGGTTGGATTTGGGACTGCTCTCTCTGCTCTATTTGGAGAATTGCACGATTTTCCTCTCCTGCGAACCCGTGGACTGGATCCAGGGTCAGCTCAGTGCAACATCCTAACTTAACAAATTCGCCGGAGCTACTAGTCCGATAATCTATTCTGCTTTTCTATAACGGCCATGCATATTCCTGCGCAAATTGACGCACAGCAGATCGTCCGGTCAGTCACTAGTTTAGTGGGTGGCTGCGCAGCTACGGGAGAGAAATCACTCGGGCTTATGTAACGCATCCGCAGACTTTCCCGAGACCAACGACTGCGCTGAAAGCACACTTGTTGGCGGCTTGCAAGAATCCACCAAGATTGCATTCTCGAGGCGGAATGCCTATTCAGAGCTTGAAGAGGAGTCACTTTGAGTTTAAGAGAGCGCAGCCTGTGCCGCCTCATCACTTGGTGCTGTGGATGCGCTCCGCAACCCTCTACTTCCCGCATGGGTGGACTACTGCGGCCGGTATGGCGAACGCCAAACCGCATAAAAGGGAGTGGAGCCAGAGTGTCCCAAGGATTCTTCACTCCACAAGCAAATCAACCTGTGCCTGCCAAGCTCCACACCTCTCCTCGCAACCCAAGCTCGATCGATCATCATGTCTTCTTCCTACTCCACTGCCTCCTATTCCGAGTCCACTCAATCTCTCGTCTCTACGAAGGCGCAGTCTAAAGACTACTCGCGTGCACTTGCCGAGCTCTCCACTCAATACGGGTTTGGCGTCGCTCCTGCGCTCCCCACATCTACTGCTACCACCGCACCTTCTACTTCGTCGTTCTCATCCAAGATCACGAAAGCGGCCGCGGTGAACCCGCTCCCCCAGAGCGCGAGTCCCAAAGCCAAAGACTTCCCTCGCGCCGTAGCCGATCTCCAAATGTCGTACGGCTTCCAGGGCGCGCCTGTGCTCCCTTCCTTCTCGCGCTGAGCGAGCGAACGATCCATAATTCTTGTTCAAGATTTCGACCTCAGAAGTTTCTCTAGTACAAATCACTAGAGGAGCGGATGAAATGGAGTGTATTAGGACGCCAGCCGTACTTGCTTTGCAGGTAAGCATTCATTTCCTTATGCCTCTTTCTGAGCCTGTTGATCTGATTTAGCTCATCCCTTCTTGCGTTGCAGGCGGCTGTTGCTCCCAAGAAATTCACTATGAGTTTTCGATGAACTCAAACACCCTCCCGGCCTATTTCATAGCAGGTCGAGATGGCAATTTCGCCAGGGCAAAGCTTGGATTAGTTCTCGCTTGATGAGAGGATGAAGCTCGATTCCCTTCACTGTTGTTCGTTCAGCCTGCCTAGTTTGATTCTTCCCTGTATCCTTACCTTAGGACCACATAATCAAGGCTTCGTAATTTTTTTTTATTATATCACCTGGGCGAGCTTTCGAGCCAATCTATTCGCAATTGTTCGGCTCATTTTATCATGCTGACTGGGCGAGTTGCCTACTTTGCCACCACCTCTCAGATCAAAGGGGGACCCAAATGGATTGGGACAATAACAAAAAATGACAGAGGTGTGAACTGAACCCAGAAGATCTACGAATTCACGAGAAATTACCCATATGATAGCACAAAAAGATAGTTTATTCCGCGACAGGGAATCGAACCCTGACCTCAGCTGCCCTAATCTTGAGAGAGCTGCATCATAGCCATTAGACGATCGCGGACTGGATGAGGGAAACGGGGAGACCTTGCACCCTCAATCAGCGCAGATTTGCCTTTCTGCGTGGGACGAACTTAGCTAAAGCAGCCTCCGCCTAGAAGTGGAGAACAAGGTTTCTGGTTGCCTCTCCGCTAGTTCATATGAGGGGTCGAGTATTTCACAAGAGCCTCACAAATTGGTCAAGGTCAGACCTCATGACAGGCGCGTGTTATCAGAAACGCGTGAGATGAGTGGCGCCCTGTCACCTTATATTTCGCTTCTTGGGTCCCAGTGGCATGGTCCGGAGGGGTGCGGCCGTGTGCATTCATTCGACCCTTCGAGGACGGCAGGGCAGGGTGATCCGGTACTCGAAATAGAGTTCAATATGAGTATATGCTTGGGGTCGACTCCGATGACAAGGAGATTGATCATCAATATCCGCTTCCTTAGAGATAGAGGACCAGCTTCCTGCCACTTTTTGTGTGATTATCAGGTGTATAAAAGCCGCACTCCTGCGAACGTGCGGCCAGCTTCCAAATTTCCCCACACGTAGCAACAACAGCTCACAACAAACAGTTCCATCAAGCCCGCCTTCTCCAGCATACACCACCAGCGACACAAAAGCCCCACTTGCGACCAGCGCGAACAACAAGCATTCTTCTGCCACTTATTAATAATCACCATCTCTCTCCTTCTCGCGTCTCCTGAGCCCTCCTACCCACTGTTAGTCTTACTGCCACCCCCTTGTCCATCTACCACCACACTCTCGACCACACAATGGCTGCTACACTCTCCCCCTCCCTTACGCGTATCTCTAACCAAGGCGCTATTACCATTCAAGATCATCAAAACAACCAGCGACCTCGTGAGTACAGTTGCCTACGCTGCTGTGACGAGACTATGCGACTTTGCCCCCGTCGCTAAAGGTGCAGCACTGCTGACGAATGCTCGACTTTTTAGAATTCCAAACGTCTCCCAGCTCCTCCCCTCCTACTATGAGCAACATGATGCTCGCAAACAACGGCACCCGCTTGGTGCCCCCTCCCCATCGCTCCAATCCCATCAACACGTTTACCTCCGCGCTTGGCCTTGCCGAGCAGCACCAGCCCCGCCCCATGGATTCCAGACTCGTAGCGGCGACCGTGACCCCTGCGAACGTCATGGCGAGCTCGGCGGCTACTGCCTCTACTGAGAGTCTCCTTGACGGCTGCGAACTCCGCCCCACGATGAGCTCGGGCAGTGATACGTCGACTCAGGAGGACGGGCGCTTTCGCGCATTCATGCGCCAAGTGTTCCCTGATAAGCTTATCTACGCTGCGAACAACCCACGCATCTTGCCCGTGATTCATCATTGATATTGATGATGTCGTGTCTGCCTTGTTTGGCCTTTGCATCTTCATGCTGTGTGCGCGCACCACCTCCAAAACCAAAACAAAGCAGCCGTATTTATCTTATCGACCATCTCCCTTCATCTCATCCTATCATCTTCCACCTTGCCTGCACATCCCAAATACCCCTTCAGCATCTCTATCCAGCTTTCTTCCATAGCTTTCCTGACCCCACCCAGCTCCACGCGCCACCATGCGGATCAGTATAATTTCCAACATCAGCTTCCCCATTGCTATTTATCATGCAATACCTACGACTGCGGTGTCGAGTCCGCCGCCCGCTGCGCCTCCAATTGCCCGCGTGGTGACGGTTCAACATCAGTCGAGTAACAACAGTCCATTATCATCATTTGGAGACGGCTCATCTCGTCGGTGGTCCACGCTTTCCATAGCTCCTGCTTCTCCCAAAGTGGAATCTAGCGATAGCGTGCGGTCATACGACTCATGTGAATCTTCGCTCGCCCATGTATTCAATTTGTTCTCGTTCTTTGGGCGTTCTGCCCATGTACACTGGTGTATACTACGGTTTTCACAAAGTACCACTTCATTTAGCCAAACACTTTCACAAATATACCCTTAATTTGTAACTTTTGTCAAAGTAAAGTCTGAGACGGACAGGTGTTCGTTGAGTTGATGAAGCCATGAACAGACTGTGTTGAGCGGCACGTGACACAGACGCGTTTGGCTTGCGCGTCGACTTGGCTCTTCGTTTCCAAAGCTAACTCACTGTCCTACCCAACACATCACCTATATCGACCGATCGAAGAGACCAGGACTATGGCTGACGTTTACCGAAAATCGGGCTTTGATTTCTCCAATCACATCCGGTACGTGAGCATCGAGCAATGTGGAACGCGGACAGTGGGATGCTGACAGCTTGAACGATCGATGTTTCTTCAATTATCATCATATGGAAACACTTGCCTGATACTTGACCTCCCTGGCATTTCCTGAAAACTGGATATCTCATCGTGGACTCAACGGATACTCCGTTCGCATCGACCATCCTCGCCACCCGCTTGGCCGTTTCATGACTGTCCCTATCCTCACTGGCACAACACATCTTCAATTTCGACCACGATCACCAATGGCTATATTTGTTCTCTTCTACATACCCCTGTCGATCTGCTTCTATCAACATACGACGTGATTCGCCCCCGCACCTCTGTGCTGAACCCTGTACTTGCCGCTCACTCTGTCGTTTAACTGCACCTTCATTTGCCTCGTACCCCCCTATATGCCACCTTCAAATCCGTTTCTCAAATGTCTACCAGGAACAACTATCTTGAGGGGAAGGGCGTGAAGCCTCCGAAAGCGACCAGCACAGGTACCACCATCGTTGGGTGTCTGTACAAGGATGGCATCGTACTCGGCGCCGATACTCGTGCGACAGAAGGGCCGATTGTCGCTGACAAGAACTGCGAGAAGGTTCGCCCCCGATTCTGTCATACCTAATATACGCCTCACTTCATACACGCCCAACTAACTCATCCACATAGATCCACTACATCACCGAGAACATCCGATGCTGTGGCGCAGGGACAGCTGCTGATACAGAGTTCACTACCGCCCTCATCTCATCTAACATGGAGCTGCATGCACTGAACTCGGGGCGAAAGCCTCGCGTTGTGACAGCCATGACCATGCTGAAACAATATCTCTTCAGGTCAGTCCCCATCTGATATTTGCCTCTTTGTTGCGTTCCACATAGTTCTCACTTCCCGCTTCCGTGCTTTCCCCCCGTTCCCTGTATAATGGCTCCCATACAAATACTCCATACCGTTATTACTTTCACAACTTTTGGCCCATAGACATCAGGGCCAGATCGGAGCAGCGCTCGTTCTTGGTGGCGTTGATGCTACTGGGCCGCACTTGTTCACTGTCGCGCCACATGGGAGTACCGACAAGCTGCCCTACGTGACTATGGGGTCAGGAAGCTTGGCCGCGATGGCAGTGTTCGAGTCACAATGGCAGAAGGACCTGGACGTATGTGGCTTCCTTTTCCCTTGAAGTAATGCCACCTTGTATTGACGCTTGGTACTTCTTCCGACCCTGGACCTCTCGGACAACACCATACTCTTTCGTTGGCGCTCCATGCTCTGATTCATCCTCTATACAGCGCGAATCCGCCATTAACCTCGTATCTGCTGCTATCTCTGCTGGTATCTTCAACGATCTCGGGTCCGGTTCCAACGTAGATGTGTGCGTCATCACAGCAGAGAAGACTGAGATGCTGCGCAACTACGTGATGCCCAACGAGCGTGGCCTCAAGGAGAACCAGTACCGCTTCCGCCCGGGTACGACGGCAATCCTGAAGGAGAGCGTGCGGAAGTTTGAGGTGACGGATGAGGTCGTAGTGCCCACTGGTGCGGAGGCCATGGACATCAGCTAAATGGCATCTCCGATCCTTCGACGTCGTCATGCCCGTGGTATATTTTGTTCAAAATTTTGTATAATGCATGATACTAAAACCTCATCTCTTGCTCATTGAGCACCTGTGCTACGAGTGAAACGGCGACCATTGATAAATGAGAATAAGCTGACTACAGCCGGAGTTCCGAGGGCAATCATACTAGGAGAAGGTCGTATACCACACAGGACCCATAAGATATAGCTTCAATGGGCTGTTAGCGGAACTAGCACGCAAACCGTACCATGGCCACAACCTGAGTATATCTAGGACTTGAGACGACTAGAAGAAACTACTGGATCTCCGAGCATCCGGAATTGAGCAATACAGGAGATGATCACGATTGTGCTCCAGAATAATGCGTTTCAGGGCGAACAAGGCATATTGGCGAGAGGACAGATGAGAGGGAAGGAGAAGGGAAGGTCAGCTCTTGATCACCCCGACCACCTAAGTGACACTGAATCCTGGGTCGTAGGGTCGGGTGATGGCGACAGATTAGCTGGCGGCAGCTCACATGTCTTATGTGTCTTTTTAGTTTTTCGAGATCGGGATTTCTTTCCGGCTTCGCTCTTCTCGCGCGCTACCAGTGCCTGAACATTTGATTGAAGGTTCGTTTCAATAGTTATACAAGCAGTATTGGTTAGCTCACCACAAATTTTAGATAAAATCGTTCGTATGGGTCTGGAATTCGTACATCAAGCCGCGTCTCATCCCACTGACGAGCGATGCGGATGGAACCCACATCCCCTTCGTTGCCTGTAGGCCAGCGGTCAAGATGTGGGCTTGTCTATATCGGTTAACTCACGACTTACGGGAAATCTTTGCCATTCGTAGACATTTGTCCCGCCGCCTACCTTCTCCGGGACTGAAGAGAGTAGGTCTTCTACGGGGACGATCAAGGTGAGGAAACAAACGGAACAATACGGTACAGTAGTTCATGTTACCTTTCTCGGACCTGATTTGGATTATGACGAATGCGGGGCAAGCGTTGGGTCTTGATTTGGAATGTCAAATTTTGGCGGTCTTCGAAGCTTTTTTCTCCTGGTAAGCATAAAAGCGTTAGTTGCGAGCTATCTTTAGCTTTGTCAAAAGCTGTAGCGGGAAAGTCGCACTTTGGGATAAAATCCAGCTGAGGACAGCCTTGCGAGTATTGAGGTGCACGGTAGGAAGAATATGGGCGGGAAGGGCGAGAAGAGGTTGCTTCGGGTCGAGGTGGATAATAACTTTGGCTGGTTCGCGCTTTCTTCTCAGGTGGATTGGCGTTCTATGAGAGGCCTCGAGAAAAATACAGCAAGGATTGGAGTACTGGGTCTCGGGGAGCTCTCCCTTGCCTTCAGGATACGCCATTTTCGGCCTCCTAATAGGATGGGTCAAGAATAAATAAACAGGATAGGTCTCAAGTCACCGATTAGTCAGCAGCCCGCATTGTTTGGCCCTCGCGCACCCTGCCGGTCTTGGCCTATCGATTCAAAGTCCCATAACTGAATCTGTGGTCCCTTAGAACACACAGTTCTTAACTTCTGGTAAATTCACAGTTAATAGCGGCGTCGACAATGCCATGCTGGGGACTGCGCTCAAGCCCCGCTGATCGAACTTACTAGTAGAGCTTGTTCAGGTTATCTCTCAGGACCATTCCCAATCTCCCGCCATCGCTCCCTGCAAGAACTGCTGGGTATCAAGGCTAATTAGATACAAGCCTAATTATTCTGATAGGAGAACTAATCTTTGAGATCTAACGTATTGTTACAGATCTGCAGCAGTGGTGCTTTCGGCGACACTTTGATCACTGTTGGGACAAACGTAGAGATACGCCCCTAAATCGGAAGATAAGAGAGATATGGCAAAAGCCAATAACGTATGTGGAAGCAAATAACACAGATCCGGGAATGACATGTCATAAGCAGCTTGGACATAAAAGCCCTTGACATCCTTCTTCTAGCTATAATGCTAATTGTACAGCTCGGGGAGCCCAAGGGTCATGAACGGTCAATCACATCAGAGCTAAGTCATCATAGTATTTTGTGCGGAGCGAGTACGGCGCGCACTTGGCAAGGCCAATGCTAGGAACAGCACAGTAGCCGAATTGACCGTTCGTGAGCGGGAGTTGGGGGTGAGCGCAACAATATAGCGACGCCAGAGAAGAGAAATTGCAGGTGGGCTGTAAAAATATCACTGACCAAGCACTAGAAGCAGCAGGGTGTAGCATTCCAAAGCGTCTTCCCATATCACGGCACGCATGTTCAGCGAAAGGGAAAAGTTGTTCGATGTGCGATGGTGATATAATGAGCTCACTGCGCCCTGCTGAAAGGATAGATTAGGGTAGTAGACCAATCAGCACCTCTGAGCAGTCTATGAGAAGATTGCTCGAAAGTAGCCATGTCCTCAATCGCCAAGTAGGAGCCTTGGTAGCTATAAGTCTACTCTGCTCGAGCCCACAGGCATAATATCCGCCAGAGCAAGAGTCCTAGGATCGCATCACCACTACTAGCATACCATGTCTGGAGCATGAAGCACATGTCGTCGCCGCACCACCGCGCGCAAAAAATGGCAGCGCAGGCCGAGGCGGGGAACGCACGACAGAGGCGGTCGGACAATAGCCAGAGCACGACGGATAGATATGGCGTGATGAGTGAACGAGTTTACAAGACATTATGGGTAGTCATCCCCAATAAGAGGTCAAAAGAAAGGGCGACGAGGAGGCTCTAGGTCGATGGAGTGGGAAGAGCATCAAAGGAACCAGCTGGATAGAATCGATCTGACTGTCAACAACGTGACTAGCTGTTGCATTTGGTGCTATCAATGTCGATATGGTATCATGTGAACAACGGCTTTTTTGTAGCATCGGATAGACAGATCGAGAGAGAGGTTTCGTCCTTGACGAGGGCAGGAGGGAAGAGGAACCAGGGCGGATAGATTTCTAGGAAACGTGATCAAAGCTAGACAGGGAGACGCCTACGGCCTAGTTAACGGCCAGGATGAGGTGCTATATGTGCACGAGCCTGCGCCTCCATGGGGCAACATATGGCAGCATTAATATTGATGTCAGCCCGTAGTAGGAGGGCATAGGCACGTTAATCCACCGAACCCTTTGGCCGTTAGCAGACCGGCAGGGAGTAGTGGGTTCCCAGAGTAAGAAAAACAAGCGTGAAGATGCGTAACATGCAGCAGGAGTGGGTTATATGGAAAAGCACACGAGCAGGAGAGCGTCGACGAACATGACGAGGCCCAGGGAATGACGAGACGAGCCTTCAGTCAATGCGACACCAGCGTCATCTGCTCAAGAGGGGTATAGTTTACTCTGGGCGCAGGGGCCGTCAATGCTGGCGCGGGGGCGGGGGGGGGGGGGTGACCCGATGGATGATTCAAGCCTGGACGTACTCTTCACTACCACGATACCCGATCATAATCCCTGAGCCTTTACATGCGACTCTAGCTTAAGACTCAAGAAAGACATGAGGTAGCATAGGGTCGTATTTAATCCAGGGAATCATCGGGCATGATATGGAGATGTTGACCGAACGTGAAGTAAAGAGGGTTGACATGAGGAGACAACTTCAACTTGAAGGGGCGAAATATGGTAAACGATCTTTCACAGAGGGGGGCTTATATACCTGTCGCGGAGTATAGTGGGAGACCGAGAGCAAATTTGGGTAGACGAGATTCGTGGCAAAAGTCTGGCGGCAGAGGCATGCTCTGAGAGATTTATCACGAACGGCAGACGATATACTAACAGTTCCACGAGATTGTCATAGCCGAGCATTCACTGGCACGGCGTCGAAAGAGAAGAATGGGAGGCTTGGCAGGTGTATATGAGGATTTATTGGTAGACGCAAAGGAAGGGCGCTGACATGGTGAAAAGGACGAAGAGAACTAGATTTGCAGGACGTAGTATGCATGGATGCATGGCACCCTGCACAGACAGGCTGTTAGCCTTATTCGTTAGTGATAAGAAGGCCACTCTACGCCGGATCGGATGGTTCTCGAACCATAATGACGGCCCGCGCATGGGAGACAACGTGGTCAGACCAAACGATCGAGACGCATCGAGGTTGCGACTTTCCTGAGTCGAAGAGGAAGCTCCTCCAAATCGAAGTGTGTCTCGCTTACATAATCAGTGCTTCGCGCTTCCCAGTCGACAAACATGGTGCGACACCACACCCAAGCTCGACGTCGACTGGTATTTAGAGCGGACAGAGCACACGTGGAATCTATGGAGACCACCTAAAGCACCCCGATGTGGGAGATCCAGAGGCTTGAGAGCTGCCTGATTAGGGATAGACGAGCTGGTCATTCGAAGTTCCGAGGACGCGTGCTTGCTCGCGTGTTGGGGCGAATCACTACTCATTAGCTGACAGCTCATTTAATTAGTGTGCCACTCCACATCCATCTTGTCGTCGATGCCTTATGCGATCGAGGCTCTCTTGAGTGCGCGTGTTCGATGGCTGCATCGAGTCTTCTTTGCCTTTTCGCTCGAGTCCTTTTCTTGACTGTCGACTTTGACCATCGTGTCCTGCACGCTGCTCGCCACGTTCACGACCTCTCACTATTTCGACACGAAAGTTCCCTAAGCCCCCAGTCCTCTTTAAGCTCTAGTCGACCCGAAAGCATCTAGCCATATCCTTATCCCCTTCCTCTTCTCTTCCTCTCCCCTCTTCTCCCCATCTCCTTCGTTACCTCCCCCGTACCGTCTCCTTTCTCTCCTACCGTAGCCATGGGCGCGCTCGCAAAGCTCGGCCCAGCGCTCGACGTCGCTCTTTTTTCAGTCACTCTTTTCTCCATCTTCTTCTCTACAGCCTCGTCTGGCAGTCAGTCCTCATCCACTGCTGACATCCGCGTCCTCTACCCGCTTCTCCTCTTCCTTGTTGGAGCCTGCTTTGGTGTCGAGGGCATCACGCGCCTTGCGCTGCCCAAGCAGTTGTTCGCGCCGCGCGTCATCGAGCTCGTGGCGCATTCTCTTGGTGAGTTTTCTCGCGTGTTCATATCGTGTAGCGACGCGTTCTCTGACCTTTACCACTACAGCGACCTTGATCGTCATCTGGCTCGTCCCAGTCCTCGCATACCGCTGCTCTATTCCTCCCTCGGCGTCCTGGCCAGTCATCCAGCAGAATAATGACCACCACCAGCGTCCAGAAACCGTCTCGCCCCGCGAGACTCAATCTTCCTTCCTCCCACCTGTCGATTCCTCTATATCTATTATCCCGCACTCTGCTTCTCATGGACAATCTCGCTCTCAACCCGCACACTCGTTTGGTATCCGCTTTGCATTCATCAAGTTCCAACTCACTCGTCGCTCTTTATTTGTCCTCGTCCCTCGTTTGCTATCTTGCTTTCTTGCTATCAGTAAGTGTCGGCTTCTCCACTGTGAGCCGCCAAAGCCTGTCACTTATATGTCATGTCAGCGTTCGTTGTCGCGTTTGTCGCGCTCCTCCCGCTCATCGTACATCCAGTCGCGCCGTCCTTCGTCGACAGCATTCTAATGCCAACAGTGACGCGCGAGCATGTCCACTTGAGCAGTATCCCGCCGTACTTGGGCTCACTCTTCGAGTTTGTCATGGCTCTTGCCGTTGAAGCATTCATCACATCATGCATTCTCTCGCGCTCCACAGGGCCCATCAAGCCCTCTCTTGTACGTCCAAAATTTCCTTTTCTCCATTCCTTATCAAGTAGTCTTGGCACTAATGCTGCTGCCTGCCTCTCCACAATCCATCTATATATCGTCGATCGGGTCGATCGATTAATTGACTGGGGGCAATTGATACGTGCCAACACCGACCCCGACACTACCAATTCCTGATACCGATAGAGCACGCCGTTCAAGCTCCTCCTCACCGCCGCCTTCATCCAGCTCATCGAAATCCTCCACTCCTTATTTTCCCTCGTCACTCGCGCCTTATCTGGTGATATTGTCCTCGGTGAGCGCCTCGAATTTGCGCGCGACCTTATGATCTTTCTCTGGGTTTGTGGGATCGTCATCATCTTTTTCAGTACGTTTACATTTTTCTCTCTCATTGCTCAATGGAGAGAGGGGAAGCTCCTCTTTCCTTATTGGCGCTGCCTTCGGTTTCATTGGACTGGATGGCGCTCACTAGCTGATGCAACTTTTTCCTTTAATTTAGTCGTTCGCGCAGCGCGATTCGAGGTGTTTCCGACTTCCACGACGACCTCTCCCGACTTGGTGGCACCCCAACCCCAACCACGCCCTACTTCCCCTCCTCGCACGCTACAGCAGCGTGCCACGTCTCGCCGATCGGTCATTAATGACCTCGAGCGAGGGCAGCTGCCTTTTGATTCTATGCGCAGTGAGGGTGTTCCGAGGGGTATAAGCACGGATCCGTTTGGACCTACAATCGTCATTGCTCCTCGAGCCAGTCCAGCATTGCCAGCCACGACAAATCCCCACCTTCCACCTCCTATACCTCCAGCAGAGCCCCCTTTTCCAGCTCCACTCCCATCTTCTCCTATTCGTGAAGCAGGTGAAGTTGAACCTCCCTCGCAAATCAGAACGAATCGTCCTGTCAGTGTCAGTGTCACTGACGTGCAGCCTACTTCTGCCTCGAGTCCTACTCCTCTATCCCCTAGTCCAAGGCTTGGTTCTACAGCTGACAGAGGAGCGCCCAAATGCCGCGGCGGTCGCTTACCCAGTCCGCCGTCGTTATCTGTAGACCATTCGGACAGCGAGTCCACATCCGTCCACTCCTCCCCTCTCGCGCATAGGACGAGCCCACTTCCGTCATTTCACTCTCCTTTCGACCATAATCCCTCCGCTATCACGTCTTCTTCCGCTGGCGGTGGGGCGGTTGGTCCTAGCGGCCCTGATAACCGTTCCTCAATTCAGGACGGACGGAAATCGAGGCAGGGGATGAGTAGGAGAAGTGTGCGGGCGGGCATGATTGTACCCCTCGTGTTTCGTCAGAGTGCAGCTCCCCTCTCTCAGGTCCCATGCCCCTCTGATTTCCCCGCCCCGCGCCCGCCCGCCTCTCCTTCCTCTTCTTCTCTTCCACCTTCTGTCTCTCACTCTCAACCACCTTCTTTTTCCCCCCAACTTCCACAACACCTCGACGTGGATTCGGATGTCCATGCGCAGACGATGAGCTCTCCATCATTGACCCAACCCACCGCACCTCCTACTCGCACGAAGCCGCCTGTACGCCCTACGAGGACGAGTGTCCCAGCGTTGGATGTCGGTGTGACGGATAATCTGGAAGGCTTTGGAGGTCGCGCGGGCCCGCATACAAAGCCGATAAACATTGTCAAATTCCCCTCGTCTCCGCCCCCCACGCCTAGTGGAAATGGGCGCATGCTGGGAGGAGCAAGGAGCCGTGCCAGCAGTGCGAGTAGCAGTCTTGCAAAAAGGGCGAATCGCGTGCCAAGTGTGAGCGTTGCATTTGTTGGTACTGGTGCTGGTATTGGTGGTCCCCATAGTGCCAGTAGCACTAGTGTTGGAAGTGGGAGTGGGCGCTACAAGGACTTTGTGCTGGAATTACCAGAGATGGCGGAAGAACCGTCTCCTCGTTTTCCGTCTGTCTTGTCCCCTGGGCCCGCTCCATATCGTACTTCTTCTGACCCTTCAGCGAATGTGAAAACCTCTCCAGCCGAGAAGCCTGCAGCTTCGGCGTCGACGACGTATCTCTTGCCCCCCCAAGCATCACCTCATGCTGCGTCTGAAGCCCTCCCTCCTCACCCTTCTCCTTCTAATGTCGCTCCCTCTCAACCACCGTCCCCGCAACAGCCCAAGTCTCGAGTACGGGCCCTACTAGGCAGGATGCTCCGTTCCGCATCATCGAATGCGAGCATATTCTCTTCTTTGTCCCTCTCTGGCTCTGGTTCGCCCTCTGCAATGAGTCCTGCTACTCCTGCTCCGACCCCTACACGCACTCGCCCGGAGGGAATTCCTGCACCCCAGAGTACGACAACGGCGCCAACTGGCACGCCAGCAGCTGTGCCACACGCGCGGACAATCTCTTCCCCAGGTCCTCTTCTTCGCGCGCCGTCAAAGGAGCGCGGAAATGGAGGGCGCGAGTCTTCTGTGGGCTCGACGACGGGTCGCGGACGGTCCTCTACGCTCTCTCATTCTCCCGCCAATTCGAATCCGAACTCGAGAACGGGAACACCAATTGGGACGATCATGGGGGCAAGTTCGAGTTCGTTGAACCTGCAACTACGAAGGAGCCGCTCAATTGCGGGTGGTAGTGGTAGGCCGACGCTGGGGGCGGGACTGGTGAAGAGTGCTGCTCCAAGTGCATTCTCGTCTCGAAAACTCTCTCCTTCTGCATCCAGCTCAAGTGTCAGTACGAGCACGGGCACCCCTGCTCGAGTACCCAAGGTGCCCGTCCCACCATCTACATCTGGCACTACAAAGACCAAGGGGTCCAAAGGGTCCGCCTCTATGGTCATGACTACAAGCACGAGCGCATCTACTACCCCTTCAGCCAATGCAGCGCCTTCGGGTAAATCTTCGATCGACTTCCCAGGCGAGTCGTCCAGCACCATGTCCTCTACTATCGACCCAGCGAACTATCCTCTCCCACCCCTTCTCCCCGCGCACTTCTCCCAGAGCCCACAAAGCCCGACGTCCCTTTCCTCGTGGGGAGATCACGGCATCGAATTTGGTTTAAGTACCAGGACTAGCGAAGAATCAGGGCCCGTGATGGAGCGCATAGGTGGCAGTGACCTGCGTTTGAAGATTATCGGGCTGCAGCAACAACAGCAGCGCCCACCCCATTCTGGAAGCGGCAGTGGCGCAAGGGCGCTGTTGAAAAGTCCGTCAGACGATTTTTTGGCGGGTCTGGGCGATGATCCCTTCGCGAGTACGCCGAGCACGCCGTTGATTGTGGATAACCCTAGTGCTGGTGGGATCCGCCCACCAAGCATCTTATGGGGCCCTCCAAGCACTACTTCTCTTGTTGCGCCTGGTGAGGACAAAACCACCAAAGTAGAGCCTCGGATTGGTGAGTGGTATATTACTTTGAGGCGACATCCGAATTCTGATTGACTTCTTTCTCCTGTTGTGGCTAATCATTATTAAATTGCTCTATCTTCCCCCTTCTATTATCGATCGTGGATGTGACGAACAAAAGCTGGACGGCCAGCACCCCCAGGACCTCCTCCTGACTTCCCTCCTCCGAAGCTGGAACCCAAGGTAGTACGGCCCTCCCAGGATCCTCCTCCATATTCGCGAGAAGACAGCAGCCAATCAACTACTCGAGGTGCTGCATCGCAATCTAAGGACGAGCTGACGAGCAATCGTGAAAAAGAGGTGCAATTAGAGGCCCTGGTGGGACAGAGTCTTGGGGTGACCAAGTATTCCACCAACTCGAAAGCATCTCCCAATACTGGTGCTGACGACAATGCTACGCGTCGGACATCATTCATTGATATGGCGGACGATAGTGAGGATAGCCAGGCAGATGGCGGAGAGGAACTGACTGTGCAGACGGGGTCATCCAAGGCCGCGCCCGAGGTTATCAAGTTGAACCTCCCTCGTCCTACGAAACGCCCTCCTCCTCTTGTCATAAGTGAGCCAGCACCAGCGTCCTCGCGTCTAGCTCCTTCGCGCCCTTCGACGAGTTCAGAATCGACTGAGGGTATCCACATGCCGAGCCTAATACTACCCCTCATCTCGCCATTCGCTACGATCGATTCTTTCCCGGGTCTGGTCGAGATACCCCCTCCAGTCCCCGCACCCACGTTAGATCGGCCACCAGTGCGCGACATCGCTCCCAAATCAACACCTATCACGTCATGCAATGTGGCAAGTGCTGACTCCAAGTCTCAGGCAGCAGCTCCCATTCCTCGCCAATCCCATTCCTCCGGCTCGACCCACCCCAAGCCTTCCCTCAACGCTGCGTCTCAGCCCTCCCTACCCTCCAAGCATGTCCGTCGTGTGAGCGCCGGCGCTGCGGTGCCCATGATGGGGCCTTTGAGTATTGGAGGTGCCACATTCGTTACGCGCATCAGGTCTTCACGCTCCTTCCCCAAACTCATGAGCGGAAGCTTGAGTTCGACTCCTCAAGATCACGGAGAGGCGGTAGCTGGTGTGCCCAATGGAGTGACTGAAAATGGTGTACTGCTTGATGGGGAAGGAAGGCCACTGAGCTTAGCAATGTCCGCAACTCGTCGCTCGGTGCGTAGGCATAGCAGTCTCGATGCGAAGCCTGGTCAAGGGTTTTTGGGTCACAGGGTGGGGTCGATCTCGTCGTCAGAATCACATGCTCCGACGCAAGCTGATAGCGATGAAGCACTCCTTGCTGACGGTACGGCCGGAAACGCTCCTATGCATCATGCTCGTCCACCTACCCCTGCGCTCATGCAGACGCTCCACTGGCCTAAAAGGTCGGCACCCTCGTCCTCGAGTCAGCTGGGTGTCGATAAGCCTTTACCTGCAACGCCTCCTCGCCATCGCGAGACCAAAACCATCTCTGGCACCGCGACCCCCACTCAATCCCCTAGTCGCCCTGGGTTCGGCTCATTCCCGCTTTCGCCATCTCGTCCTCTCTCCGCATTCCACTCTCCCACTACCTCCGTCTCCTCACATTCTCATTCTAATCCGCGATCCCGACCACAATCATTGTCATACTCGCCATCCTCGAGCCCTAACGGGAAGCGTGTGCGACCATCGCTGGTTCTTAACCTTGATCGAACCAAGGCGGCATTCAGGACGGCGTCTGGAGCTAAGAATCCAGTGTTGGTCCCTGAGCAGCCTGCTGCGTCGCCCGAGCTAATGGTCAGCCTTACAGCCATGCCAGAGACCGCGCCAGCTACCACTGAGGGGCCAGGTACAGAGGTCATCGACGCTCAAACTACTGCCGAACAAGCACCAACAGAGCGCCAGAAATCTCATTCAGTCAGTACGGCGAAGACTGAGGCGACGTTGACCGGGACATTCGGACTTCCTAGTCCCTCGTGTGATGTGGCTGGACCTCCCAGCGGAGAAGTAGATGCCAGCGCCCCTGTTGGGGATGCGATAACAAGGTCGAGCGATGAGACAGCGGGTCGTCCTCTCCGGCGCTCGTTCCTTCCTAGGTTGGATACGACAATGTCAAGTGACTCAGAAAAGGAGATCCCCCGGGGCGGTGAATCCAGGCAAACTATAGTCACTCGGCCTTCGTCTGGAAAGACCGTGTCGGATGACTCTATTCACTCTAACGAGAATCCTCTCGTCGCTGATGCACTTGGTCTCACAAGTTCGGCTCTCTCACCTGGCGCACCCCATCCTTTTACTCAACTTCCAACAGTTCCCGCTCAAAGCAACCTCCGACCCCCGCCTTCTCCTTCTCCGTTGCCCTCCGTTTCAGAGACCGCCTCAGGAGTCTCAGTGTATTACTCGACTCATTCGCGATCTGGCGTCAATTCGCCAACGACCCCGTTCTCCACCCTCTCGCCGTCTTCCAACGCCTCTACCGCTACTCTCGATCGCTTCAGTCCCATGCTCGCGACTCCACCTCCTTTTGCTGGAATCCCTGATCTTTCTGGTGACGAACCTCCAACATCTACAACAGCTGAGGCCGTGAGTGTGTACCGTCACAACCCAAATCCAGCCATCGCATCTCCAGAGCAAGCCTCCCTTCGTGATTTTACTAATCCTGCGATGCGCTCAATCTCTATGGTGCCCTTCCCCATCATGTCTATCCCTGAGGATCCTGCCGACTCTTCCCCTACATCGAGTCCGCGAACTGAGCGCTCCAGGAAATCGCGCCTGAACCTATTCCGTGTAAAATCGCGCACTTTCAGCAAGAAGGGATCCGATGCTACACCGAATGGTTCCGTATCGAGCGCGAGAGTAGGGACTAGCCACAGCCATGGGTCGTACAACTCGGACGCGGCGTTCGAACTACAGGAATTTGGTGTTCGCAGTCGTGAGTTTGACTTCCTCCTGTCATGCGACCATCTTTTGCGCGATCTTACCAGAGAATATTTTTAGCTGACGGTGAAGATCGTTCTATGCGCCATGGGCCCTCCCTCCGGTCTAGTCAAAACTCGAAAGATATATCCACAACTCGAGGCTTTGACCGTAGCATCTCAAGCCGCAACCTGGATATTGATTTCCAGTTTGAAGACCTCGGACTCAACTTCGCTCCAGGATCATAAATACTCCCACTTGATCCCACAAACCTTCTACTTCGATTGCTATCGTCAACTTCCAATACCCTCTTTTCTCGGTTTCTTCAGCTTTCGGACTAGCACTTCGCTCTTCGTTTCCCGTCGCTCCTTTGTACTCGCATGGACTGTATTGTCAATCCTTTTGGATACTCTTCGTTCCTTGACACCTGTACTTGAACCTTTCTTATTTCCAACGCATGAACTGGCGTTAGTTTATGGTTTCAGAGTCCGTAGTATTTCCTTTCGCGTTATTATTTCTTGGCCACCTTGTACTCTCTCTGACTGCAAGTTCTCTATTCAAAATAGTCTCCTCTCTTCTTCTTCCCGTACTCACTGTCGCTCAATCCTGCTATCCTACCATTCATTCTTTCACCTCCTGAAAATCGTACTACACACGTCGTACTATTTTTTTTTACTCCTCCCAAAAATGTCTTATGTACGTCGCTGCGCTTACCGTGTACATACTTCACCTACCTTGTTTGCAACTCGTCATCTTCATACTAGCCCTTCCAAGGTGAGCGCCGCGCACGATTGCCAGCACAGATGTCTTATGAAAAGGGCTCGTTTCATCCAGAGATTTCTAAGGAAGATCAGCATAGTCCATATGATCCATTAGGCTGTAAGAGTATGTATTAGAGCAAAAATCCATCCATCATTACTGTAAGATGAGAGCGAAGGAAGCGTCCATCAAGTCTACTTCTCCTATACACGAAGGGCCAGTGCGCGCAATACAGGACTATGATCGGCCCCAACCCCCACTTGCCCGCTTCCCATCTCGCTCCTTGCTCGCCTTTGTGTCTACCCTCACATACTCGCTCTCATCCTGCCCTGGAAGTGTGCCATCTACATCCTTCTTCACCTTCAGGTACGCCTCGCCCAAAGCCTCAAGGGCAATGGCGCGCAAGGCAAGCTTCTGCGGAGGGATTGCCACCTGATTCTGCGCAGAGGTAGAGGCACTCCCATTGGAGGTGGTCGTCGGTTTGGGAGGAGGGGTAGGTGAGAGGACACGATCACATGTTTCGCGGATGACAGAGTCAATCTCGAGTTTGGTGCCTTTGAAGAGCGCTTGGAGACCCTGTGGTGGAAAGAATGATTCTAGGGGTTAGGATAGAGGGCCAGGTATAATAATGAGTATATAGTGGGCTCGACGTACCTTCTCCGCAGCCTGCTCCTCGAGTCGCCTTTTCTCTTCTGGGCTCGCACCCGACTTCTCGGCTGCTGCCAGTTGCTCAAACGTTTGCTTAAGATCCAGCGCAGCGCGAACTGTCGAGACACTTGAAACATAGAATGGGAGCGTAAGAAACTGCACCAAGTAATCCAACCTCTGGCAATTCAAACATAGCTCACGTTTCAGTAAAGGTATGATATGACCCCTTGATACCGTGGAAGAAGCCCCCGACACCAAGGAATGTATCTCGCTGGGCAATGTATTGTCTGGCGGGCAATCTTTGGTTAGTGACAACTTCTATGAAGATGTGGAGCTAAGGTCATGGCATACCTTGCTTTTGCAACGTAGGTTGAACCAACAGCATGCAAGAGCTCCACACCATAACTCTCATTCTTGAGGTCCTCTGCCTCAATGGCACATATCTGCTTCCATGAGCGCATGACGTCAACATCGGACGCAGCGACCCCAGTTGCGGACTCGGTGTAAATGCTGAGTTTCCGTTCCAAGTTCTCCACGAGCTTGGAGACGCGAGCCTCTCGTGCGGCCGCTCGCTAAATGTCATTGACATGTGCAATCAAGGTCTCGTCAATTCTCACGTGAATCACAAGTGATCATGAAATGCATCCACGCACCTCAGCAGCAGCTTTCCTATCTTTCTCTTCCTTTTTCGCTTTTTCTTCGGGACTTAATATATCTTTACCCTTGGCATCCTTCACTCGCTTAGGGCCTGTCCCTTCAGCCTCCTCAGCCTCATCGGCTTCTTGTAAGGCGGACTTCATCTCCTTGCCGAGCGAGATATCTCCAATGATCGCGACGAATCGCTCTCCACCAAAGATAGACGAGAAGATTTCTTCGGGGTCTACAAAGCCTCCTTCCGGAGATGCAGCCCCTTCTTTAGGTCCAAATTCATTGTACTTGTGGCGGAGCGCAGGATCGGAGAGGACTTGATAGGCGATGGCGATTTCTTTGAACTATGATAAATAAGAAAGATGAGCACATGGTACATGCTGTGGCCGAAAGGGAATATCCTACTCACAAGCTCTTCGGAGCCACCTTTGTCAGGATGGTTCTTGATTGCCAGTCTCCCTATAGATGCATAATGGGTCGGACGACATACTCAAAGAAGTCGAATAGGGGACTCACGATAAGCTTTTTTGATCTCATCACTAGTAGCATTTACAGGGACTCCCAAGAGATCATAGTATCCAGTTTCCTGAATGAGCGGGAACGATGTGTCAGATAGGGGCGGCATAGCCCACAGAATGCCGCCGAATGCAGTCGTCAAACAGCACGCACAAGAGGTCGTTCATCAGTGCCGATCTTTCTCCCAGTTCGCTTTGCGCTGGCAGAAGGTTGTGGCCCAGGATCGGGAGTTGCGGTGGCTTGCGGACGTGCCTGCTCTTCACTTGGAGAATGCGGGATGACTGACCCGCAGGAGAAGCAGCGGATTCGATAAGACTGTGCAGAGCTAGACGAGCCTGCAGGGGGAAGGTATTCAAGAGGGGTCGAACATCGCGGGCATTTTCCGAGGAAGACGTGCGGAGTCGCCAAGCGGGACGAGAGGATATCGGAGGAAGACATAAATGTTTGCGGGACGCCGCCAAATAAGCGTCCACACGACACCCTTAAAACGATGGCGTCAGAACACAACGGGAAATTATGGGAAGTGTCCTAGCGCAAGGGCATGAAAGTTACGATAGAACTATTTGCAGCCGAGCAGAATATGATCTAGCCCTGTCAGACACACCCCCTCCTTCCTATACTGATCGCTGCACCGTGGACCGACAACAGGGACCTGCCCGGGATTCAAACTGGCAGAATGCGAGTGGATGGATTTGCCCGCAAGCGCTCGATGCACAATCTTACTCACTTCTATACTCACCATGCCTCGTCGCTCACCCCACCTCATCGTTGTGGGGAACCCACTGCTTGACCTCATCGTGCTCAACGGTGCACCACTTGTCAAAAAATACAGCCTAAAGGCAAATGATTCGGTCTTTGCAACGCCTGAACGCGTGTCAATGTACATGTCCTGTCAACTTTATCGCCTCTACTGCTGCACCCTCATCTCATACTTTGCCCGTCTTTCCATTATCCTTATGCTGACGATTTCCAAGATACGACGACATTCTCCAGCATCACAATCCTGTCCTCATTCCTGGTGGAGACATTAACATTGCGCGGGCAGCTGCTGTGAGGATGCACACTGGCCGCCCCCCTTCTGGCCCGGTAACTAACCGGAGCACACCTTGTTCATTAGTATATTCTGCCCCCAAACGACGTCGTTTTTATCGGCTCCATCGGCGATGATACTCGAGGACAGAAACTAGCCAGAGCAAACCAGGCCGAGGGCGTTCTCAGCGCCTTTCACGTCGAAAGAGGCGCCGATACCGGCTCATGCGCCGTGCTGGTTCAGGACTCCTCTCGGTACGCCCTGGCTAAATTAGCTACGCGATCGGATGACGCTCATTGTGAGCTTCGCGTCCCGTATTGGACATGCTCTAGATCCCTAGTCGCCAATCTCTGCGCCGCCCATCGCTACAAGGTCTCCCATCTCTACAACCCCGGCATCCAGCGACTCCTCGCATCTCCTCAACACATTTACATCAGCGGCTATTTCCTCTCGCATGGCATGCAGTCGGCCCTGCAACTCGTCTCTACCGCCCTCGAACGGCAGCAATACATCACCGTTAACTTGGCGGCGCCGCAAATCTGCACAAAGTACAGGGATAACCTAAACCATATCATGACCTGCGCCGATTTTGTGATAGGCAATGTAGAAGAGGTCCAGGCTTGGGCTGCGGCAAATGGGCTGACGGTAAGTTCCATAAAATGAACCCTTTTGTATTCCGATTCCCCCCACACCAGCCCCGTCGGCTGCAATCAGCTCTCCCATACAACCCACCCACCGGATCGACCATCCGGCCAATCTCCTCTAATTTGCGCCACACCGCCCTTCTCGGTTCGCCCCGGCGGTCCGCTCTTTTTTCCCATCGGTCTGGCTTCATTGTTCCTCCTCCTCTTACATTCTCTACCCTTGATTGTTATTCTAGTCCAAAAGTATCTCGGCCATCGCCCTCCATCTCTTCAGAATGGGGAAACTCGGCGTTCAAAGACCACGCTATGTCATCATCACAAATGGCTCCGAGCCCACAACAGTCGTATCTGAATCACTTTCTCCTCCCTCGTCACCGTCTACCATGTCTTCGTCTTCATCCTCGCACGCCAGCTCCACCGTCAGCGTGTGCATCACTGAGCATCCTGTGGACCCAATTCCTGCTCGTGATGTCGTAGATACGACTGGCGCCGGCGATTCGTTCGCGGGCGGCTTCCTCGCCGCTTTGATCATGAGGAAAGAGGTCGATGAGGCAATAGAGATCGGCCATCGACTAGGCAGCATGTGTGTCCAACAGGCGCGTTTATTTTCATGCTTCTCTTTCAAATTGCCTCGAGATATTGGCGCTGAACGACAGACCGCGCCTGTTCCTTTGTCTTGCTCCGGACAGGTGGGCGCTCGGCTGAAATTTCCGAAGGAGAACGTCCTTTGAAGTTCTCTTGCCTGTAGTCTCTGAGCTGCCATTCTATCTATTGCTATATAACTTTAGTTTTGGCCTGAAGATATGAAGGGCCGTTCTCCTTCTGCAGGCAGAGGCTTGATCCCACCAACAACAACCTCAATCCATCTGACACTCCAACACGTTTCCATTTATATATTATGTCCCAGCTAAACTAGCAGCCAAGCATGTACAGAATACACCTGAACATAGCATTTAATGTTACAAGAGTGCGCCCGGCTTCATATGGTGGATATCTATACTTCGTCCCCAAGGGTCTCTGACTAGCGGCATCAACACCCCCGAGCCTCCCGTGCCACAGGCGCTCACGATGACTCAGCTGTAGAGCGCTCAGAAGCGGACCCAGAAGCAGGGCCAGGCACGATTGTTGTGGTTTCGGCTTCTCTAGCGATCTGGGCGTCCTCTCGCCAATCATGGGTGGGTTCCTTGAGCATAAGGGATTGAAAAGCCCCAAGTAGGGCTTTATCACATTGTGGACGGGCAGAGAGGGGTGAATGTTGGCATGCCTTTGTGCGATAAATCAAAATGAACTTACTGATGGACGAAAATATGATCCACTGAAGATAGCCTCCCAGCAGCTGGCGTTCTACGCAATAGGCAAAAAGAGACGTTGTAAAAGCCGGAGTGAAAGCTTGAGGCACTACAAGGGACATCTGGGTGATACCTATTAGGGAAGGGGCGCAGTGGAATCAGCCGAGGAAGTGTAAACCCAGAGTTAAGCATTGCACATACCGTTCAGAGTTGCCAGTGCTTCGGCGGAGGGAGCTGCATTGTTGCTCATGATACTAATCGCGCTGATTGCCAAAATCCCAAAACAGGGACGATTCACATTAGCCGGGGAACCCCAGATTACCGACCAAGCGATCAAAGATAGGCAGATCAAGACGTACGCCCAGGAGAGCCCCGAGAGGCTCCAAAGGAGGAAGAATCCACAGAGCCAGGTCCAGAACATCCATCCATTCACGTCCATACCACCTCGTGCCAACACATTGAGCAGAGGATAGCACGCACAACTGACTGGCCAGAAGAACATGGCAACCTTGTAGATGCGCACGGCCGACCCCGTACCGATCCACCGATGGGCTAGGAGCGGTTGGTAGAGGAACATGATGCCGATCTGAATGACGGCACGGATGGAGAGCGATGCGCCAATCTGGGACTCTGAAAAGCCGAGCCCACCTGTAGCAAATTTGATCGTGAGGGGTTTCCATGAAAACAAGAGAACTTCCATGTCCGCCCGGGTCGGAGCGAATCTACCCGCTGCCAGGGACGAGAAAGTACGAACCTGACTTGATAGGGGTGAAGGCAAAAAGAGCGTACACGGTGAATAAGATCTCCATTGATATGCAACCCAGAAAGTTGGATATAAGCAGGGCTACGACATCCCTGGTCATAATCTCTCGCCAGGAGACCTTATTACTTGACTGGGGAGTCTCGGGCAACACCTCTGGAACCACGTTTCCGGTTTCATCGGCATGTACCATAGCAACTTCGTGCTTCTTCCTCTGAGGACGATAGAGCGTCTGTGGAGAATGTGAAGAGATCTCGATTAGCATCAATGACAGCACAGTTCCACCATCTTACCTCAGGTAGTAGAAATATCCCACATCCTACGGCAAAGAAGGCGACTCCAGCACCGACAAAGCAGGGTAGTGCGAATGGATAGGTCCTCCAGAATGCTGTATCGAATATTCGAGACCAGTGACGCTCTGGGTGCGCAAGGAAGCCTCCTATGGGAAGTCCAACAATCTGGCCAACTCGATATGAGACCATCAGGCCAACAAACGCTTGATCTTGCGTTGATCTACTCGACAGATGGCTGAGAGTTGGCCAGCCAGACGGTGTGAAAGAAGAATAGCCTCACTTGTCTGTAAGCTCTCCCAACATCACTTTGACGGCTCTATACACATTGGTAAGATATTTCACTTCTCTCAGCTCAACACTTGGGACCTACGCCCAAACTCCTCCCATCCCACCTCCGATACATCTCGAGATAACCAGAGCAATAAACGATCGACTCATGCCGAAGAAAAGGAGAGAGACCCCAAGGCCTGTCATACCAGTCAGGATAACTGGCTTGCGTCCATACCGATCAGTGGCATAGCTGAGTGGGAGAACTTCAGACGATACGATTGGTGTTTAGGAACAAGACAAAATGACCAACAAAGGAACATAATCAGCGGGCATTCTCAAGTTCTCGAGAGTCCTTGGCGAACTCACTGGTGATGAAACTAGTGACACTAAATATAGACTCCTGCAAACACGCAAGGTTATTCAATTCATACGGATGCACAGAGATTCATTCGATGCTTACGATGAGGCCAGAGTAGAATCCAACTTGTTCGGGATCATCGACCACTTGAAGCTCCAGAAGCATCTGGTCTATCGGTGTTTGTAGATAATGCAGCACAGTTAGCAAACTCCAAACGAAGGTTTCTGGGGGCCAACTCCTCCCAGACTTCGTCTGCAAGATTTGCCAACAGGATCTCCAGCTTACTGATAAATGGGAAGACTAGCTCATATGCAAGAGGCTGCACTGCATTCAGCAAGAGCAACACCACAATCGGACGCCAATTACGACTCAGGGGGTCTGACACGCCTTTAGGCGCTGCATTGGCGGCTTCATAGTCAGATTGTGCATTGAGATAGTTATTGGTGGAGTGCGCGATTAGTGAAGTGCGTTCCGTCTCATGTGTAGCAGCATTTTCGTCGCGATCCATGGAGGGCTCACAAGGTGATGGATGATGGTCACTAGGGCTTGTACTGAGTCACTCGGCAATGTAGAGCGCCAAGATCTTTCCCAAGCCCGGTCTGTTAGGTCAACCAGATTCAACATTGGTAGGCCGGTCTCTCAGGCTTATTTATGCAACAAACATGAGGCAGGGACCAAATAAAACTAGCGCCCAAAACTACAGAGCTACGATGGTCTAACAGTTAAAGAACGAAGGTAGTCTGGGGTATGGGTGTGCGCAAAGTACTGCATACGTGCTCAAGAGATCTTCCCGCCCGACGCCTGAGGGCTATATCTCGCTACCCTCCAATCAACTTCAGCGATATGAGAGGCCCTGGATTGCGGGGGTCCTGAGCAATGCTTATTCTGAGCCAGCTGGAAGTGGAGTGGTATCAGCTTCCCTCGCGACCCTGGCGTCCTCTCTCCAGTCATGAGTGGGTTCTTTCAGCATCAAAGACTGAATAGCACCAATAGAAGCTGTTCAAGTAACCCGTAAAATATCTGTTAGCACTAATTCATCAGGCCACTGGAGGAGCACGACATACCGATAACCGAAAATATGACCCATTGAAGATAACCGTGCAACAATTGGCGCTCTACACAGTAGGCAAAGACGGATGTAGTAAAGGCTGGTGCGAACCCTTGAGGCACTACGAGGGCCATCTGTGTTATACCTGGGAAGATGTGCGATAAATTCAGAATCCCTTGTCCTATAGAGCTAACGAGCACCCATACCGTTAAGAGTGGCTAACGCTTCGGCTGAGGGAGCCGCGTTGTTGCTCATAATGCTGATAGCTCTGACAATGGATCAACAAGAACGGGTGAAACTCTATTCACGAGGGATCCGCAGATGAGGACTTACGGCCACGAAAGCCCCGCGAGGCTCCAGATGGTGAAAAATCCACACATCCAGGCCCAAAAAACAATACCATTCACGTCCATTCCCGCTCGGGCCGCCATACTCAGCAAGGGATAGCACGCACAGCTAATTGGCCACACGAACATCGCAATCTTGTACATTCGCACAGCAGATCCCGCACCGACCCATGGATGGGCAGCCAGTGGCCCGTACAGGAACATTATCCCAATCTGGATGAAGGCGCGAATGGCCAGTGAGGCACCGATCTGAGACTCCGAGAATCCGAGGCCACCTATGGAGATAAAAATGAATTCGAGCGGTTGATGAGGACGAAATCAGGAGGCTTCATTGCCGTATGGCTGAAGGATCACGTACCTGACTCAATGGGAGTGAACGCAAAAAGGGCGTACACCGTGAACAAGAGCTCGCTCGAGAGGCAACCAAGAAAGTTGGACAGGAGCAAGGCAATAATGTCCCTTGTCATGATCGACCGCCAAGAAGCTTTCTGTGCGGGTTTGGGTTGGACCTCAGGAACTACGTTACCGGTTTCGTCAGCATGAACTGTTATCGTCAAAGCCTGCTTCGTTGGACGGTAGAGTGTCTGTGGAGGCCATACAAGTCTCATATTAGCAGCCATGCGGTTTTGATGTGAAGAAGTGAGGCAAAGTCACCTCGGGCAATAGAATCATTCCACACCACACTGAGAAGAACGCAAAACCTGCGCCGACAAAGCAGGGCAAGGCGAAGGGATATGTACGCCAGTAAGGTCCGTCAAAAATCCCTGGCCAGTGACGTTCGGGATGCGCCAGGAAGCCGCCGATTGGGAGACCGACAATCTGGCCCATCCGATAGGAGACCATCAGTCCGATGAACGCTTGGTCTTGCGTTGATCTACCATAAAATAGGTTGGCTCCATACAATTAAAAGTATATAACAGAATTACGACTCACTTATCTGTTAGCTCTCCAAGCATCACTTTGACGGCTCTGCAATTGCATCGATGAGACTGGACATTTGCTTGTTTACTTTAGAGAAACCTACGCCCATACCCCGCCCGTACCACCTCCGATACACCTTGAAATAATCAATGCAAGGAAGGACCGGCTCATCCCAAAGAACAAAAGTGAGATGCCAAGGCCAGTTATGCCGAGGAGAATCACTGGCTTGCGACCATATCGATCTGCCGCAAAACTCAGCGGGAGAACTTGAAATGAACAGTTGAGAATAGGAGCCCAATCTATGGAGAGATCGAAACGCGTACTGGTTATAAAGCTACAGACGCTGAAGATAGATTCCTATGAACAAGTTATGAGACACTGTGGCTGCCAGTGGTCACTAATGATTTGCTTACAATGAGGCCCGAGTAGAATCCGACTTGCTCTGGGTCTTCGACGACGTGGAGCTCAACAAGCATCTGGTCTTTAGATCATAAAGTTTTCAACCCCGAGAATACGTTGTAAAATTCAGTTGGCCTCGAGGAGCAGAATCTTACTTATGAACGGGAACACGAGCTCATACGCAAGAGGTTGCACGGCATTGAGTAAAAGCAGAACGACGATCGGGCGCCAGTTGCGAGGCAAAGCAGTCGAGTCAGAGAGCTTTTTTGTTGGCGTTGGCAATGACCCTGAGGTCGACTGTGACTCGACAGCACCATGCTCAATGAGGGGCGTACGTTCCGTATCGTGGGCGTCGAGCGATTCGGCGTGAGCCATGATGAACGAACCTCTGGATGGGCGAGGATGGAGGGAAAAGCAGAGTCTCAGGATCTGCCGACCTCTTGCGTGGCCACGAACTCTCGGCCTCAGCTCTCCTGCTTCAACCGACTGAATAAAAATATGTGGCTATACGATAACGGCGATCAGACATTGCTTGCATTCCCAGGCACGGCGATCGCTTAGATGGCTGTCGAACCGGTCCTTGTCATCCCTGGTCTAATACAGTAGGTGGTGCCACCGATGTCAACAACAATACTCTAAACTCAACACAGCGTATTGTCTGCATGAAAAGATCTCTTACTCCCCTCACCATCTCTTCCCTTTCGGCCAACTAGATGACCTACTCCCGTGCACCAGCCTTCTTTGTGCGCGATGATCTCCAATCATGCTCGGGCTCCTTCAACGCCAGTGCTTGAAGTGCTCCCAAGGTGGCTAGAAGAAATTGAACAGGGTGAGCAAGAGAGCAATCGAGAGGTCGTAGCAAGCATGAAATTTATCTAGCATAAGCTGATCTTTACTTACTGATGGCACTCATGATGACCCAATGCATGTACCCATTTAGTAGGTTGTGTTCGGTGGAGTACGCGAAAAGAGCGGTGGCGAAAGCGGGCGTGATGGCTTGAGGGATCACAATAGTTAGTTGCATCACTCCTATGAAGAGATGCGGGAGTGAGAGGATGGTCGTCGGCCGCAGAGTACTTTGGTGGAGAAGAGCCTACCGTTGACTGTGGCGAGTGCTTCGGCAGATGGGGTGGCATCGTTGGTCATAACGCTCGATGTGCTATCGCAGAAGAGTGTTAGTCCCGTTCATTATCAGTTCTTGAGGTTTGGGGCGTCATGAAACAGGCTCACGTCCAGCAGTATCCACCGAATCCCCACACCAAGAAGAAGACCCCCATGATTATTTCAACGGACCACCGCATAACAAACGTCCCGAGATCCCATTGCATTATCAAGCCAGATGGAACACCGTGCGCCTCCCTCATCCTGGCGACGACGTTCATTAGCGGGTAGAAGCCCAGACTAATCGGCCATATCCACATCGCAAGCTTATACAGTCTCACAGCGGAGCCGCGTCCGAACCAGCGATGAGAGTGGAAGTATGGATAGCAGAACGTGATGCCGATCTGGACGACCGCACGGATGGAAAGTGTAAGACCGATTTGGGATTCCGAGTACGAGAGGCCACCTACAATGTACCAGCCTCGTTAAGAACGCCAGTGACCAGGGTTGTGATGGGTAGCTTACCTGACTCAATAGGAGTGAATGCCCATAGCGGATAGATCACGAACATGCACTCGCTCCCAATGCACATCATGAGGTTGGACAATAACAACGCGGCAATTGTTTTGTTCTTTAGAACCGACATCATGGAGACCTTTTTTCCACGAGTAGCTGTGGTTGACGATGCTCCCGCAGGGCTAGAGACCGGTTCTGGGATGACATTACCACTCTCGTCAGTGTGGACGGCCACCTCTGTCGTGGTGTGGTCTCCTGAGACCAAGCGTGTCTATTCATGGTCAATTTATACAACAATCGAGTCAAGTCGAATAAGACTCCATTATCGCATTTTATCAAGGGGAGCAACTTACCTCCTCCAGAAAGAAGGATCCCGCCAAAACGGCTAGTGCGGCGAAGCCCGCACCTACAAAACAAGGGAGCGCAAAGGGATAGCGCTGCCAGAAATCAGACTCAAAAACACCCCCAGGCCAGTGTCGCTCTGGGTGGGCAAAGAAACCTCCAATCGGGAGTCCTACGATCTGGCCAATACGATACGAAACCATGAGACCGGCGAAAGCTTGGGCCTGATTCGACCTGCGTATCCATTGGCCAAACGGAAGAGACAGAGAGGAGCACATGATGACAAGTTGGTCAGCTCATTGGAAGGTGGTCCAGAAGGAAATTGGATCCCGCATACTTGTCACTAAGTTCGCCTAACATGATCCTCGCTGTCCTGTAGTTGGGAAGAGAAAGAAGTAAGCATGCCGCTCTAGGATACACCATCTGTTGGGATAGAGAGGGGCGGAATATATTCTTCTGGAGAAATTAGAACTTACGCCCATACGCCGCCCGCCCCGCCAGCGATACACCTGGCCAGCACCAGTGCCCAAAACGACCGAGCCATACCAAAGCACGCAACACTAAGGGCCATACATGAGATTCCCCATAGGAGAATTGGTTTGCGCCCAAAATGGTCGGAGGCCCACGATACGGGCATAACTGATTGCAGTTAAATGAATCGATAAGAGTCCGAGCACAAGATGATCGGGATATTGTCAGCATTATGGAAATTGATCAACGACAAGAGCACGAAAGAATTTTTGGGGAATCCTTTGTGGATGATCAATGACTTACTTGTAAGGAGACTCGTGACGCTAAAGATTGATTCCTAACCATCCCAAAGGGTTGCGCTCGTCATGAGAAACCACGCGGCTGCGGATCGAAAATTTTGATAAAGGAAAATGAACCCACTATGAGACCAGAATAGAAGCCAACTTTTTCTGGATCATCGACGACATGAAGCTCAACGAGCATTTGATCTTTTTCATTACGAACACGAAGGAAATTTTTTGGGATGGGGAGTCAGATCGGGGCCGTGCGAACCATGAGGGGCTGCACAAAAACGCACTGATAAAAGGGAAAACAAGTTCATAGGAAAGGGGTTGCGCTGCGTTTAGTAGAAGGATTGGAATAATCTGGCGCCATGGTAGAGGGGTGTGCTCAGATGGTGTCGTGGCGGAGTCGTTCAAGTTCGTTTCATCGTCGGAGATTCGGGAATGTAACAAGGGAGTCCGTTCCGAATCGGGACTCGAGGCATCGTGTTGCGCCATATCCTTTTTTGCTAATGTGGAGGAGGCTAGGGCTGAAGCACGCCTGCTGAGATGGCTACGCTGGGGCTGACGTACAGCGAAGCAAGTCAGAAGGTCGTGAGTCAAGAAGAACCTGTCAAAAACAACATGATTCACCCACTGGATTACCCATCAGTGGCTATGCAGAAAGAGCACCGCCACTGCCCAGATCTCCTATCACCGCGTCTCCGAGGCCTCGTTTCTTCGAGTGTATTGCTCATGAAACACACGCTGCAGAAGCTGGAAAAGGAGTGGGATACCCTGTGATGGACTAGACTTGGGACGATGTCGACGAGCGCGATGTGTCGAACAAATTTTTTCCGCCACTCTGGGCAGGCTGTCAAAATGTTACTCCGCAATATGGATTCTCAGGAAAATCTGTCGCACTTAGTATGCGCTGATGACGCGAAACGACCATGATGACTACAACACGAGCAAAACTTGATGACACCAAAACTCATCGTAGGAAGCCTATATAAACCCTCCCTCCCTCTGGATTTCCAGTCCAATCACAACAACTCTCCCAACTCGTCTTTCCTCTCTTCGCCTTCACCAAAACCTTTCCACTTTCTCCACCACCTTCAACTCAATGGCCCCCAAGATCGCTATCGTTATCTACACCCTGTACGGCCATATTGCCAAGCGTATGTCCTCTCCTCTGCTTGGGTTTCCCTCCATCGCCCTCACCCCTGATCTCTTAGTCGCCGAGGCTGAGGCTGCCGCCATCAAGGCTGCTGGTGGCGAAGTCACCATCTTCCAGGTCCCCGAGACTCTCCCTGAGGAGGTCTTGACCAAGATGCATGCTCCAGCCAAGCCCAGCTACCCTATCATCACCCCTGCTGAGCTCGCCAATTTTGACGGCTTCCTCTTCGGCTTCGCTACTCGCTACGCTGGTTTACCCGCCCAGATGAAGGTACGCCTTGCTTTCCGACCGCAATGGCGACACCACTCGTCGGACTGTCGATTTTCCACTCGACGGCAATCGATGATTTTTTCTCTTCCTCTTTTGTTCCGATCCAATTTACGTCCGTCGACTCAACATTACTTCTCCCTTTTTCTCACCTTCACAGAGCTTCTGGGATGCTACCGGCCAACTCTGGGCGGCTGGCGCCCTCCACGGCAAATATGCCGGCATGTTCGTGTCTACTGGTGGCCTTGGTGGCGGTCAAGAGGCCGCATTCTTCGCAGCTCTCTCTACCCTCGTCCACCATGGCCTTATCTTTGTCCCTCTCGGCTATAAGAACGCGTTTTCACAGCTCAGCAATGTAGAGGAGGTCCATGGCGGTACGTTATTCTCCGCTAATACCTTGTCCTTACCGCGATCCTCATCGTTCCTCCTGATTTTGCTAGGCTCTCCCTTCGGCGCCGGAACTATTGCTGGCCCCTCAGGTGCTCGTCAACCAAGCGAGCTTGAGCTCGAAGTCGCCACTGCCCAGGGCAAGAGCTTCTACGAGACCGTCGCCGCTGTTCACAAGTCTGCGTAAGGGTCCTTCCCTCATATGTCCCCACCGCCCATCCACAGCTAGACTCCCTGTTTTCCCCGTGTGCCATTCTTTCTCCCTATCTCATCCCGCAATCCTACCTATAAATTGCATTGTAACATTATCATCTCTATTCACTTTACAATAAACAGTCCTGCATCAGAACCAGCCCCTGCTGCCCCCGTGGACAACTCCTCGCCTGCCTCCACCACCGCCACTGAAAGCTCCCCTGCTCCCACGTCCGCATCAACTACCCCCGCAACAACGACGACGACGACCGCCGCCGCCTCTGCCGCCAAGTCAGCCTCTGCTCCTGCTGCAAAAGAAGAACAAACCCCGAAGAAGAGAAGCAGACTCTCCAAGTTGTTCGGGAAGAAGTAGAGGCGCTGTCGAGCTGTTACCTACGTCCATACCCCGTCGACAGACGATTGATCGACTGATTTATTTTTATTACGACCTTGTCCCCACCAGGAGATTCTGACAGATGATGGTCATCTCGACTTCGTAATCCGCTGCTCGTAAGCCTGAGTGAGGGAAAAATGAAAAGCTGACTTTCGCGGATCCGACGTCGGAGCCTTAAAAGATGAAATCAGCCGCAATCATCACGTCAAGCTCAGGAGTGGTGGCTCAAGGGTGTGAAATGACCACGTGATCCTTCTCTCCCCTCAGTTTCCGCTCATGGAGCGCCATCGACTGGTGGCAAGCATTATCAGCATGACCGTACCTTCTGCCAGAAACGTCTTCGTATTTAACCAAGGGTTGAGGGAAACACAAACTACGGAACCTGAATATGATTCGCCTCAACTTTTTTTTTTGGCTCAGTTGTCTCAGCCTCTCACTGGTGACCCGTTGTAACGTCGCTCGTTCGTCAAAGAATGTGAGCGCAATGCGAGACACTGAAGTTAATTCATTAAAAGGTCCCGAGACCCTTGAGTGAGATCATGGTAACTCCTCGCGTGCAGGCCATGCCGATGAGCTGCGCCGTGGGCTCACTCCAATGATGTCAAGACTACAGTCTTCCTGCTCAAGCATTATAAGTCAGAAGGATGATTATGCCGACCCTCAACCCCTTTCCGTCAAGCCAGTTTAGGGCCTGTTGTCAAACTAGTAATTCTGATAATCATGCAGACCGCTGCGAACTTCGTCCAGGACAAAATCCTAGACCCCGTTGAGGGTATGTCCCCTTATTCACCAGCTTGTCTCTCGCTATACATTATCAGTGACACCCTCATTTCATCTTGCCTCTAACTACGATGCCTCGCCATCCTAGTCCCAGTCCAAAGCGCATACAAAAATCGAGGCGATCACCTCACTATGAAAGCCCTCGCCTGGTACGGAACCGATGATGTCCGCATCATTGACGCTCCCGTACCCGACATCACGCAAGACGACGACGTCATTGTTCAGGTGACGGGGACAACCATCTGTGGAAGCGACTTGCATTTGTACCACGGCGAGATTGTAACGCTTAAGCAGGGGGATATCCTGGGTCACGAGGTCAGTAGCTCCTTGCTCCATGTGTGTCACATGCAGAGCCGCGTTGACGGTATTGCTGCTCTTGGTGCTATGTAGTTTATGGGGGTCGTGGAAAAGGTTGGGCCAAGCGTGACAAACCTGAAACCTGGTCAGCGCGTTGTGGCGAGTTTCCAAGTGGCTTGGTGAGTCCCTTTTGGACAATCACTGGGTTTATTCTCGCAGCTTGCTGAACTGTGATGTTTAGTGGGAAATGTAGATACTGCCAACAAAAGATCTCCTCAATGTGTGAAAATACGAACAACTCATCTCTTCAGAATGCCATGTATGGTACTCGGGATGCCGGTTTCTTTGGGTATTCACACTTTACGGGTGGGTTTCCCGGTGGCCAGGTCGGTCTTTCGCGTCAGACTGATGACGATTGTATCACTGACGCGCGGTGATAGGCCGAATATGTTCGCGTTCCCTACGGGAATGTAAACCTGCTCCCGATCCCCGACAAGGTTCGCAGCTGTATCTATGGCACAAGGCGACAACTGATTTGTTTATTATCCAACCAACCTAGCTCGCCGACGAGCAAGTCATCTATTTATCCGATGTCATTCCTACATCGTATCACTGCGTTGTCGACACAGGGGTCAAAGAAGGCGACACCGTTGCTGTCTGGGTAAGTATGATTGTTCCCCATCGACATCTCCGATGAATGACTCAAATACGTCATATACTAGGGTCTTGGCCCTATCGGACAATGTGTCGTTCGTTGGGCTTTCCTCAAAGGAGCTTCCCGTGTTATTGCCATTGACCGTGTCCCTTCGCGACTATCCTTAGCTCAAAAAGCCGGCGCAGAGCCTCTCGACTTCAGTGACTCCTCTACATCTGACGTTGTTGCTACCCTCCACAAATTGGTTCCTGGTGGTGTTGATGTTGCCCTTGACTGTGGAACGTTCCATGAACCAAAAGGCTTGCTCCACAAGGCACAAAAAGCAATGATGCTTGAGACTGATGTCCCCGAGACGATCAACGAGGCGATTATGAGCGTGCGTAAAATGGGTAGGGTTGGTATCATTAGTGCGTATGCTGGATACGCAAATGGGGTGAATGTGGGAGCTTTGATGGAGAAGGGAGTCAGGCTGATTGGGAATGGGCAAGCACCCGTGCATCTCTATGTGCGTTTCCTCTCCTTTGACAGTTCTGAGACGACTTACACTGACTAACATCATATGCAATGATCTGAAAAGTGGGAAGAAATCCTCAACGACTATATCATTCCTGGCAAGTTCGACCCCACATTGTGAGTGTTTCTCAACGTCGCTGGCGACTTCCCGTTACCAAACTCCTACTAACCATTGCAATAGCATGATCACACATCGGGTCGATCTCAACGAGTTCCCCGAGCTTTATGCGGCATTCGACAAGCGTATCGACGGCGTTGAGAAAGTCTTCGTACAAACGCGATTCTCAGGGTCTCCCATGCCTGGGTGCCCCAAATTGTCTCGAGTAGAAGATTGGGGTAAGTCGAAGGCGTAAATCACTGCAATGCTGTACTGGACTACGAGCAGATAAATCTTGTCATGAGCTTGGGCAATATACAATTCGCCTTTTATCGCAATATCGTTACAATGTCATCGACAATATGAGCATTATCTATAACATGAGATCAACGCCCGCACGAGTAAAAGGGTACCAAAGACATCTAACGATAGTCTTCATGCTTCTAGCACACCACGCCGCAATAGCTCAGTCTCGTTCTGAGACCTTGAAGTCCTTCTGTTCTACTTTACTTCCCAGCCCCGCGAGAGCGCGCTGCAGCTCCGCCGTAATATCAATCCTCAACCGCAGTACGGCCTGCTCATCCAATTGAGCTGCCATCATCCCGCCCGGGATTTTGTCCTCTACTTTCAGTACGCCCAGAGTGCTCTCTGCACCAAGCAGGTTCAGCCCCGAGCCCGAGGCGCCTCCGCCACCCGTAAGTGGGGTCCGGGTCGACGCGGCGGGCCGCCATCTCCTGTACTCCTCGAGCCTCTTCCGTATGTCCTCTGAAAACTGGAAGGGTTCTCCAAATGTAATTGACGGTCGCACGGGAGGGGAGGAGAGCCTGGGGCCGAAGAGTCGAGGGACGAAGCGGGGAAAGGAGCGAGGCTCAGGCATAATCTTGTCAAAGTGAGATAGCCAGATGGGGATAATGGTGGGAAGTGTGTCAGCATCCATGAGGACACGAGCTCTACCAACACATTAATCCAAATCGAGAGCAGTGGAAGGATATAACGCCAAAGTCATGGAGAAAAAGGTGCCATTGTTAGGAATGGGTATCATGCAAACCGACCCCTTAGAGGTAAAGCCTTGAAGGAACTTACATTCCCCACTTGAATCGGAAGAGGGCTGGATGCTCAGGGTTTAGTGAAGGCTGGTTGACTTTGCCTTCGGGGAATATGTGAATCTTAAAGAAAAGTCAGTTCTATGGGGGTGGTCGAGAAACAGACAAGTACGGACCCATCGTCCACCATCAAGTTTGGTGATAGCTTCCTCAATGGCAAGTTGATATACACCTTTGCCTCTGTAAGTTTCTATCACTTGCCCTGCTGTAAAGAATGCGGCGGATAGCCTATCGACGGCAGGTAGAGGGAGGAGGTTGTAAAGTTGTGATCCAAGAAGTTGGGCAAATCATGGGATTGACTCACGGGTTGGTGAACATGATGTCCGAGGCGCCAAGAGTCCAACGCATTTTGCGGGATCGAAAGTATTGTGATATAGGCAGAGATCCCCACATGAATGGCTCATCCACGCTAGAAGGGGGCACCACGCATGTGGTATGACACAAATTCCATCGTTGTAGAGAAATATATTGTGTTCAGGACACACGTGTGATGGGAGGGACGACAGAGAATTGCCGGCTTACACAGATGTGTGGTTTGACACTAAAGGTTGGTTAGGTTGGTTATACACAAGATTATGGTCCAAGGAGGAACGAGACTCACAAGTGAGGACGCCTTTGCCTTTCCGAGTTTCCTTGCCAAGAGCATGTTGGAGATGGGTCATGCCATAGGTGGTCGCACCGCTAAGGCGCAGACAGGCCTTGCTGAAAAGGCCAATCAGAGAAATGACAATCATGCTATCGGATAGGAAAGAAAGGAAATCATTGCATCGAGTAGACTCGAGGATGTTTGGCCATGTTAGGAGGGTTACGTGAGCTCGGAACGGCAGGTCAATCAAGGAAGGCCTCCAAACAAACAGATAAACTGGGTGGCCATATAGGGGCTGAGTTCTGAATTGAAACCCGCGTGTTAAATCTGCCATCGGTATGAAGGCTCGGCGGTATACGGATAGATATACCCTTCTCTCTACTTCCTTGCTAGAGAAATTCTGAGGATGTTGTCAAACATGTCGAAGCATTTGTTTCGCTATTTCTGCAACATGTTTACTTTCCACTTTTGCCCTGGTTATAAATAGCAGCCAGGAGAGGTATTTCAACTGTTTGTTGATGTCATTGATTGTGATATCGAACCTCGAACCTTGACCTGCTTGCTCGTCGTTGTTGTTCTCGCTTCCGCCTCGAGGGAGACGCCGCTGGTAGTATATAGCGTGGTAAGACGCCGGCCTCCATGGTTTCCAAACCACTTCCTCTAGCTCACCTCTTATCGCTTTTCCTGCAATGGCTGTCCTAGCACATAAGATGGCCAGCGACTGGCAGCAGAAGTTGACTGTCCTCGCCGTCCCACTTGCGGCCGAGGTGGACAGTTTCAAGCATGGCACATTCGGGAGGCGAATTCACGCTTGGTAATTCACCCTGCTCTCTTATCGGCCTCGTTCTCGTATTCTCACCTCAGCCTCGTGCCTCGGTGCCACACAGGACATGGCAAGCGTTCCCTATCGGCATGGGCACTTCTGCCGTTTGCGTTTGTCTCGCAAACCTCCATGACCAATGGAGTTGGGCTCATGATATCGCTGTGCGTCTGCAACCCCTTGCCTGTCTCTCGTTATTAACTCCATTGTCATCGCTCACTCTTCTCCGGCACCTACTGCTCTAATAACTATAGCGCGTATTCTACTACCTCACTATATCCATCTTCATCATCAATACTCTCACTTTGATGTCCCAGATTATCCGTACGTGTGGAGATCTATTTCTGGCGTGGTAGTTGGCTTCAGTAGCCCTGACATCGTACTCCTCAATTCAGTTTATCCTAAAAGGAGTAAGAGGCTCATGTAAGATTTTTGTTGGCTCCACTCCCATCCTGTATCTATCGCTGATGCATTTCCTGCAGCTTTGACCCTGTAATGGGCGTCTTTGTCCCAATCTTCTGCCTTTCGTTCGGGACCGTGGTGATCGGCACTTGTGCATTCGCTGTTCCAGACGGAGTTGTCTCCAGCGAGTTCGCATACCGGTTGTATTGGCTCTATGTCGCTCTGGCCGCTTTGATTACTTTTGGGATGACCTTGATCTGGTGAGCAACGAGCTTTACGCTCACGATGTCGTGCTTACCTTTCACCTGTCCGTTAGGTTCGATGAGGGACATGCCTTGGCTGAGTTTACTCCCGCAGATGCCTTCCTCGTGTATCCGTTGATGGCGAGTCCAAATTCCCAAGCTTGAGGAATATGCATGCTCACCTATTCTGCGGCACAAAGCTCGCAGGTTTGATCGGCGGAAACGTGTTGAATGTGATGGACAATACGGACTACAAGGCTATTGGTGTTCTCTTCTCAGCCATATTCTTCCAAGGATTAGGCTTCTTCATGGCGTGCGTAATAACCTCACTTGGAGCTTTGTGTTTGACATTGACGATACCTCTCGTTCCAGCATGTTCTTCATCGCACTGTATATTGTGCGCATTTATTTAAATGGTTTGCTCTCAGGAGCTTTGGCAAATGCGGGCTTCGTCGTGACGGGCCCGCCTGGCTTCACCGCCGCCGCTCTGATCTCTCTGGGGAAGCATGCTTCCGTGATGTATGTGTTTATGCTATCGACCTTATCGATCGATCGTGACATTCTCATTTACACTGGGAAATCTCTCTTTTGTGGCGGCATGTCATATATAGTCTGCCAGCTTTCAACCTCATTAACCCTATTGCAGGCGAGGTTTGGTATGCCGTGAGCTTGCTGGATGCGCTGATGCTTTTCGGCCTCGCGGTGTTCTTCTTTATTTTCGCCGCCCTCCCCTACTGGTTCAAACTCAAGTGCGTTAACGATCCTTCTTTACTTGTGAAATGCGGGTCAACCACACTGATACAACAATGCTTGTTATCGCACTATAGGAAGGATCTGCACCAAATCCTTGGTTGTGAGTGCAGAGTGTATTTCCCCAGTCCGAATCAGTATCTAACGTATTCTCTCTGTGTTCACTAGGCTGGGCACTCACCTTCCCAAACGTGGGCTGGATTAGCACTGTCAAAGTCAGTCGAATGTCGCTGATTCTTGACACAAACGTTCTCTTGCCAGCATTAGGCTGACCCTGTGGTTTCTTTGGTTTTACATCGTAGCTCCTGGGTGATGACCTCAAGATCCCCGGGTTCTACGTCCTCCATGATATCCTAACGATCGCAATGTGCATAACTTGGTTGCTACTGGTCGTCTTCACGGCCACTGCGTTCTGGAGGAGAGAGATTTTCTATGAGCAGGACGCGCTGCCTTCCAAGTACGTTACATCGTAACTCCAATGATTGCTGTCTTCTTTGTTTCTAACCTCCCCTCCCCCCCGGGACTAACCACTATTTCTATTATTAACCTCGTCATAATCGACAACTTTACTATCACTAATACAGGGCCACCGCGGGGACCGCAGACATCAAGCGGGCTGAACGCAAGGCGACAATGATGGCACCATCTGTTTCAGCTGAGCCACTCACCGCAAGTGGCACTGCCAATGACCAATCGATGAAAGATCTAGAGGCCAGAGGTGGTTCTGGCGACATCAATGGGACCGGCCTGTCAAAGAGGACCTTGGTTGGAACTGGCAGCACGTCTGTCGTCCAAGTTGCGTAGAGGGTTGAGCAAGGTGTTGCTCGAGTAGATGAGAGCTTAGTGGAGATGAGTTTGATGATTCATTGTTTGGTTGCTTGCTTGCTGGATGGGGTGTCAATTCGATACCCCGTCCTTGGACTGTTGTCCAAATATGGACGACTTCCCACTTTGATACCCTTGGGTAGTTTTGATGATCTTCTACCACATGGACGAGTTTCCTTTCCATTGACTTTACCATTGATAATTATACCCAGCCTGCTTCGCTTCTGTTGTACTTTCCTACTACTGTGACATGGATTCTGTGCGTGTTATTCTTTTATATACCCTCACGCAGAGTTCCGCTAGCACCCCGGTCTGTCATTATCGTCAGATCCTAATGGGAGGCGGAGATTATGAAGACGAGTAGATCACACAATATCGAATCAATTGTGATGAGGATGGGTAGTAATACAGGTTTTATTGAGTCTGGGCACCATATCCACGGATACTGGGAAGCTCGGATCAGTAAGGAAATAGAGAAACGGGATTGATAACAAGGCTTACCCCTCTGCGAAAGCCCATTCAGTCGCCACGGAGCGTGATTCTGAGATGTTGACACCCTTGGCGGAAACAGTGGCGATTTGGAACTGGTAGAATCATTATTGCACGAAGCGTCAGTTTCTGAGAGATAGGGAGGAGGGAATACCGACCTTGTTCAAACTTCGTGCATCACGGTAGAAGAGTACCTTCAAGCATGTCTCCATGATCTCCGTAGCCTCCTCCTCTGTCAATGTAGCCTCGCGACCTTCCACAGCTTTCCGCAGGAGGGGGAGGGCAATATAGGCACCATACCCGGTCGCAAGAGTCGATGAAGAATATGTTACGCCAAGGAGGTCCACGTACCCCAAGAAGCTAAATCGAAATGGCTTTAGTACAATCAAGTGAACACTTTCTCAAACTTAGAAAGACGAACCTCTTGCCATCCTTGAAGCCACCGACCAAAAGGGCGTTCCATAGAGGGTTCATCTCGCTTCGTCGCCCATACATGAGCCGACCAAGATACTCGTAGATCTCTGTCGGTCCGAGCTTGTGCCCATCATCTTGTACGAATTGGTCGATCCTGGAGACGTCAATGCAATGAGCAAAAGATCGGAGAACACCGAGGGAACCATGACAGACAGGAGGGTGTCGAGCTTGTGTTGAAGCTCTTGGAAGTCACTCATATCCCCGCTGGCTCCGATGAGGGTGTTGTCACCGACAGCATGCAGACGCTGCATGTCTTTGAATCGGGCAAGGGAACCGTATGATGCTAGTGGTTCATCGGGAATAAATACATGCATATCCATGATTTGGGGAGCGCGACGCACCAAGGTTATCAGCAGCCAGCATGACACCATCTTTGTACGTGAGTGCAAGGACACTAGTACCAGTCACAATGGGTTGTCTAAAGACGAAATTTAAGCTCCTGGCTGCGGGAAGATTGCCACTAGAAGTCATTCAACGCACTGTGTTCTTTGTACACCTTCAGCAAACGCATCAGTCCTTGGACGGTGGGGGTGAATTGGGAATGTGGCATAAGGATCGAAGCTTTCGTCTCTCTATGGATGGATCTTGAGCAAGCATTCTATTCAGCAGCCGATAGATACGTACTGGTTTGCCCCAATGCGTGCCTGGAAAGTGGTCCATAGTATCGTTAAACGCGTCCGAGGTGGTGCTCAAGTTGAATCGTTGATTGTGTGGACGCGCGTTCTGAGTCCAGCGTGCGAGCTGCTTATGCGAGCGAGGGAAGGCCAATGAAGTGCGTCACGGTCACATGCATATTGGCTCGGCCGAGGTTGCTCTAGCATGACTCTTGGTGGATTGTGCAACCGGGACATCTTATCGGACGATATATACAATCATGTCTTCCTATAAATAGCCATCAGCCTGAGGGATTTAGCTCCAAGCTCCTGCCCGAGTAAACCTCCAGCTTCCCAACTTCCCCCACAACAGACTCGATAGCCTCTCATCCCACCAGACTCGGCATCTACGCTCATCATGACAGGATCAGTTGCACTTCCGCAATACAACACCGATCTTGACCCAGCATATTACCAGCCCAAGCCAGAAGCTCTCGACTTCCTCCACAAAACTATCAGCTCTGATGATGAGGAAGTCAAGACACGGGTGTTCCAGGCTCAGAAAGAGTTCGTTTCGTCTCTACTTCCTCTTCCTTCGCGCCCCGCCTGTCTGAAAAACTCACCAGACATATGCGCGTGCTTGTCATCTACACAGGGCATAGTAGGTCCACCTTCCCTGAGGTGGAAAGCTCCCATCTGACTCACCAAATCAGTGATATCCATCCGTTCCCCTGCATCTTGAGATTTCAGTTTATCGCGTTGAGGATGTATGAGCACAAGTTGTATTCCGAAATCATTAAGCTTGGTCAAGCGAATCCCGGTTCAATTCTGCTCGACCTGGGTTGCTGCAGTGAGTTGTGTTATCAGGCTAATCTACCAGGCCATCAACAACCGGAATGTTGAATGTCCTTACCGCTCCCTTGTAGTGGGAACCGATATTCGCAAAGCAGTTCTGGATGGTTTTCCGGCCGACTACGCCGTTGGTGCAGATCTCTTCCCTGCTTTTATCGAAGCAGGCTACAAGCTGTGGCAAGACAAGGATACTTGCCGAATCAAGTTCGTCCAAGGCGACATATTCAAGCTGCCCCCCACACCCATTGCTCCCAGCACTGTCCCTCTTACCAGCGTGGCGGCCCTCGAGCAACTGGGTGGAAAGGTCAACTACTTGTACACAGGCTCCGTATTTCACTTGTTCGACGAGCCCGAACAAGCTGAAATGGCCCTCAGAGTCGCTATTATCAGTGCCAGGCAGCCTGGGAGCATCATCTTTGGGCGGCACAGAGGTGCTGAAGTAAAGGGATTTTCCCAGAGCATGCGGACGTGAGTTGTCAGCGTTCCTTTTTCGATCCCAGGATCGCAATTAAACATCCGATCTGGCATCAGCGACAAGGAATCGTTTGGCCATTCTCCAGCAACCTGGAAGGAGCTTTGGACTGAAACGCTGACGAAGATTGAGAGTGCCGAGTTTGTGCAGGATCATGTGGTTTTGGCTGCGGAGCTCCTGGTATGAGTATTATCACACGATCTACAGACGACCGCAGCTAAATCTCGAATTTCTTCAAGGAGGTTGAAGTTGTCAGCAACTACAAACGACGTGTCTTGCAGTGGAGTGTGCGATTTGTGTGATGCAGTTCAGAGACGGTTAACTAGTAGAACAACCACGCGTGGCTGCTTCGATATAAAACATGTATCTGTACGATCCTTTGCCGCGGATTACCAGAAGAACTACCTGTCCCTCTTTCCTCGCTCAATGACAGAAAGGGTTGACGCGTGTGGATTATGGTCACGCGTGACACCACGTGCAGATTCCCCCGCCATCTTTCAAATGAGCAGCCCTCAGAATGTGGATGTCGCTGAAGAGGCAGAGGCCCAAGACGTCTTCTTCACCTTTCCTGCCGCTGGGCCAAGTACATCAACAGGAAAGGCCGATGCCGCAACAAAGAAAGCGCGGCGAACAACTGTCTACCCTAATATCAACTCGACCAACAAGGTCGAGAAACCCTTCTCGAGAAGTGCTGCCAAGCGCGATAGCGTTATGGCTCTGGGTAGTATCGAGCACTTGCAGCACTACTTCACCAAGGCTGGGCTAGCCGCTACTCAAGTGTGAGTCACCAGTCTTTGGCCATGCTGTCGACCTCTCTGAGCGCAATGTTGTGGTTTTAGTCCAAAGGGGGCTAAAGGCCTAGTGCCTGCCTTGGGCCCAGGAATCAACAAAATTTCTGCCCAAAACCCTGTTCCCATCTTGACCTTCGATCTCCCTCCTTCACCTATGCCGCCGCCAGCTCCTCCAAGCCCCAGCCTCCCACCTGCCGCCACTGAACCCTCTCCTTATATCGCAGACCCCGAAGCAATCAGGTCAGGTGTCACCCGCGACCTCGATGCCGTAGAAGCCATCTGGGGCCTTCGATCCGATCCATCCTCTTCCTCGAATCCTTCCGTCGAATTCCCCCGATCAACTCCCTCATCCTCAAGATCCGAATTTATCGATGTTCTCCATATCCTCAAAGTCACTACTCGAGCTATCAGATCTGTGCGCAACTATCTCGTTGCGCTCCCGGATGACCATCCCACTCTCCACTTTGGAGCTAATCTCATTGAGGCTTTTCGCAATCACTCGATGGGTCGGCCCGGCACCCTTGGCCGCCGAGGTGGAGCACCACGACACTCTGCTATCCACCTGAGTTCCAGTCCTGCCCAACCTGCCCCTATTATTGGCCCTACACCACCGGATCCTCCCAGCGTGATTCGTCGATCTGCACTAGACGTGCTCACCGTCTTGCGAGTGCTTGAAGAGCGGTGCCGCATTCCACTCTCCGACGAGGCATATCACGCCGACCCTGACCGCCTACGAGCAGAGTCTCCTGTTAGCTTTGCGCTCGACCATGCGTCTCGTGGCCGAGCTTCCCCCGGCGCTGATGACGCCAGCAGTGATACTGGTGCCTCGGGAACACTCGTTGCATCCCCTCCCCAGAACGTCCCACACTCACCCAAACCAGACGTCGTTCCGCTGAAGATTCAAGGGCGAGATAAGACGGTCCATGTTTGGGCAGATCCAGATGAAGGGATGTGGGATGACTTTGATGATGACCCAGTTGAGAAGGAGGATCCTTGGGACGAGCGGCTGGTGCTTGGAGGCGGCTGGCTGTACCGTCGCGATATCGAGTTATCATCGTTGGACAAAGAACGCAACGTCATCAAGAAGTATCTAGAGGTTGTTGATGAGGTTGTGTTCGCAAACTCAATTCCCATTGCGCCGGGGGAGCGTGGATGGCAACGCGCTCGATTAGACTCCACAGCGGTACGCTCGAGATCTGGGAGACCTAGCTCCCGCGCCTCGGATGGATCGGCGAGCAATAGCGCCAATGATGCAGGGCTGAGGAAGCGTGTTATCAGCACCACTCTCCTGGATGCTATGAGCGAAGTGTCCATGCATGACGAGCCTTCGTCCATTGAGGCTAGACTTCTGCCGCCTTCACCCCGCTCCAACAACCCATCTCCAATCTCCCCTTCTATTCCGGACGAGTCGTTGGCGGAATGGGCCCAACGTGCTTCATTCGAGGGCGACCCAATAGGGCGCATTCACGCCATGATTGCTGCACATCTCCCTCCCGAACTTCTCGGGTTCCTTCCTTCCCCCTCAACATCCCTGGATCCATCTGATCCTTTTGCCACCTCGTCGGCACCAACGGAAAGGGACCAGCAAGCGTTCCGCGAGCACCTCTTGACAGTCCTCTCTGATGGACAAATCATCTGCACGACCTACAACGCTATTGTTAGGAGAAGCCGTAATCCATGGGGGTATATTCAGCTCGAGAATGTTCATGATCTGCTTGGTTTAACTGAGGAACCCGAGAGGGAACACCTAGATCTTGACCTGTCACTTGGAAGCTCCCAGAGGGCAAATGCTAAGTCAAAATCTAGTTGGACTTTCAGGAGGACTGAGAATCTTCGGTATTGGGCCGCGTGAGTGTCTAGTGATTTCTTTACCTTTGGTCTTTTTCTGATGATATTTTTGCCTTGTATAGTGCTCTCAAGCTACGATATATGATCCCATTCGTCCTGCCACAGCCTCCACAGCCTGCGATTCAAGGTCTGAAGCGGGTCACAGAGCAAAAGTCATCGTCATCTCTCTCACGGGCCTTCAATGACCCAGTGATAAGTCCTCCGGTCCTTTTTGAGCCTCGTGTTATTGCCGCTAAAGAGGAAGGGTGGGAAGATATGTTCCAGCGTGCGCTTGTACGATGGATGGATGCCGTGCTAGAGGAGAAGCGCACTAGAGCTATTCTGTAGCGCGCACTATAGCAATGCAACCAAGTATACCACTGTATTTTTACATATCTTGACCTCGCCTAGTCCATGTGGCCACAATTTATCGTTAGCGTATGCTTCTGATGCTTATATGATGGGGCCACTATTAAGCCTTGCTTCTCAGTTTCAGGATAACATAGTATTTCCTAACTAGCGCTCGGGGATGCATCTTCGGTGATGGTTGTACAGATCGTAGACGCTCGTCCGCTATGAGATCATGAAGGAAGCTCCTGCGCGCCCTGACTGTGATCCAAAGCTCCCTGTCTCCCACCGAAATTCCACAACTTGATGCTTGCGTCTCGAGTTTGAGTGGGTGCCGAGCGAGCTCCCTCGACATCAGAATCAGATGAGTCTGAGGTAGAATCGGAGTCAGAGCTTGATGTGGGCAATGTGGGTGGTTCATCAAAGCTTCTAGAGCCAGAAACGGTTACAGCGAGCGGGCGGATAGGATGCAGAGATATGGAACCGATTGCATCTGATGTGGAAGAAAGCATAACTAAGGTATAGCAATGTCTGATAAGGCATGATGGTCGAACCTTGGTGTCCTTGAAACTTGAGCGGACTTCCAGTCGAGTTAGAAGATATTGGGAAGCAGGATATTTCACCGGCCTAGAAATATAATCCAGCAATCAAGCAAAAGGAGCCCTGGACCGTAAATCGACAGCTGAAACAAACCTCATTTCCGGCCATGAGGGTATGACCTCCCAAGTCCACATCGAAGCGAAGACGCTGATTCGTTCCTTGGACATCTGAGCTACGGATGATCACCGGCTCAATCGGTGTTGAAGGGTAGCGGATATCCCAACTTTGTATAATAGCGCTTCTTCGTGAAGCGGCAAATAGCACCTGCGGTTGCGTGGGGTTGAATTGGAGCTGAGTCACGCCGCCTTGTTGGAGTCCCTCAAGAAACATTACGGGAGCCCCAGGAGGCGAAGAAGAATCAAACAAAGCGATTGCCGAGGCCGTTGTCGCATATGTTCCCGTCGCATGGAGGCCCGAATAATCAGGACAGAACGCCAATGCAGAAATAATCCCTATTGGAGATGGCAAACTTCATGAACGAACTCCCAGCACTGTTCTTTAAATCGAACCTTTCAACCCGTCCTTGCTCTTCTTGGTCGAGATCGTCGGGAAACGCTGACCATCCCCTGGTCGTTGGAAATCGAATATTTCGACAAAGTCTTCACACCCGCAATAGACTCTGACCAGACCTTTAGGCTTTGCATAAGACCTGCTCTCGATAGAGACTTACTTTGTCATCGTGGGGTCAAACGCGATACTGTGTGGCGCTATGAAGCGCTCCCTGTGGTCAATAATCCGATAAGAAGCCCGAAGCTGAAAGCTGTTGATTTAGCCAGAATCAAGAGACAAGAGGATATATATAATTACCCTACCGGACGCGGCATCAAGAAGCTTTACGGGACAGTCTCTTACGGAGGCAAGGAAGCAGTATGAGGCCGCATTTGCTGATGTTGAACCAGGGTACCAAACGCCCTCAAGGACAGCAGCAGCTTGTGTGAACCGATTGACAATTTCTGAGAGAAGCAGTTAGACGGGGTGATTTTTTGAATGGCTTATGCAATAAATCACCCAAAGAATGTGAACCTGGAGTCTGTGATGATTCTACCCTTCACGAATAAACGTTCAGTTGTGGGTCAGCGAAATCATGCTTGTAAACACACAGGTTCAGAACACGGAAGGTTCGATCTTCGGCTAGAGAGACGAGAGAGGATCCGTCGGGACACCTTGAAGGTCCTTAAATTAGACATACTGTATCGAGATGTTGAACTGTTGACATGATTCCGACCGACCATTTGGCGAACCTCATAAAATTGACAGGTGCGACGTCATTCTCAAGGGACATGAAGGGAGCGGCAAATTCGAGCGAAGGTTGAGTTTCGATGCGGAAATCTGGGGGTTTCCATGTCCATTCCGAGGTGCTGGACTCCATCGAGAACGACTCGGAAGTTGTTTACATGTATTTGGGTTCACACCTCATTCATTCACGGACAAACGCTCGGGCCATAATTTCAAACAAAGTTTTTGCCTAACCACACTCACACAATATTTCACTATCCAACCACGGGAGATATCATTAGCCTGGCATCTATCATCACGCACATCTCAATATGCTTCCCGCTCAGTCTCAGGACTCAAGCTCGCCTACCACAAGCACGCAGCCAGGCGCTCAGCCAACGCGTTTGGCATGGCAAGAGCCTCCCCCAAACGCGTTCGGACGCCCCTACGAAGGCATGTTAATAATCATATTGACTACTTCGATTGCTTAACCCGTGCCGCAGCTCACATCAGGAGACGTGAGGGCCGCGCTAGTGCAGTCACAGTTATTACGCACAAATCGTATATCGTGAGACAAACATCTCTATTCATCAAAAAAGAAGAGAAGGGTTCGCAGACGACACGCGTGTATTAGAACATCAGAGACGCGGGAGGTCTGAGTGATGGTCTTCCGTGTAACACAATCACCGAGAAGCTAACGACGCAGTGACGTTGGACACTGTCTGAGTAGACTGTAGTGTAGAAGGATCAGTAAAATCTACATTCAATGGGAGGCGGTAAATGGATAAAAAGTACCATTTCCTTCGTATTTGTAGTGACGATTTCCCGAGTAGAGCTGGTCTGATTATTTGTAACTTGGGTGCTGACGCGCACATAGCGCTTCGTTATGTTCTCTAAACAACACCGGTGTTGAGATCGTCTCAAGAATCCCAGTAAAGCTTTCATCACCTTTCGAGTGTGTTGGCCAAGGATATGAGGGGTCTTTTGCAGGTCGGGAGAATTCTTTGTCAGTTGATGACCATTGGTAATTTATCGCTCCGGAAATTTCTCCCTCAGCGGCCGGTGGCCCGATGTTCACTATGCTGCATGGTCGAGACATCAACACAGTTTGAGAAGTGTCCGAATTGAGCTAGGATTCTGAGCGCAACAAAAGAGTGGCTGATGTAAGGGACGCAAGGCGGGCAATTTCCCCAAGGGTAGACAAAATGTAGCCGATCTCTAATGTTGAACAGGATCTGCGCTCAAGCACCCCAAAACGCCAAGTTGGCCGTCCTGACAAGGGAACAAACAAATAACGCCTCACGCTTCTGTCACACTGTGACCTTTGCTCTCAAATCTTGAGCTTGTCCACGAGACCAGACGCGGGCCTTGAGAGTGCAACTCATCCTGAAGCCCGAACCTGTGGTAATCTTTGACTCTTTGTTGATCACTGGATGCATTTGATGCCATCTAAATGCTACCTCTAAAATGCTCGGCCGATTATGCTCAAAATTCTTGAGTCTCGGATTACGGAGCCGTTGCTGACACGTTCGATCGCCGCTTCTGAATTTTATTGGGCTGCTCCTCCCTGGGGATATAGTAAAAGGCTTAACGAAAAATTTCCTACCGCTGGCCTCGCCGCTGCTCGGGACGGGGGAGTCGGCCCTAAGAGAGCCTGGTGCTTCACTCTGGGCAAGGGTCTGTCTGCATAGGACCGCGACTTTTCCACCGTGCACAGGCACCTCAAGGCGGCCCGATTCATGCCCAGGTCAGCTGTCTGGACAAACCCTACGACCTTACGACATAAATGCGCGCCCTAGTGAGACGTCTAGGCTCAGGCCCTGCCGCGCTCTGAGCAACCCCGCGTGATATCGGCGGGCTTTGGGACCTCCACCGCACGAAAATGCTATAAAAGGCCTTGTACTATCATGATCGACCCAACCAAGGTCTCTCCTCATCCCTCATTCTTGCTCTACTCTCCATATGGCAGAAGTGTTAGTATCCGCTCCGTTGGAATCGCAGCCCACGCTTGAATATTCCGTAGAACGCTCAGCAACAGAAACCATCACCAAGGGTGCGACGAGTGTTCTGTATCGTATGTTTTTTCGGATTTGCTGACCCTTCTCTCCCCTTCCGTATGATTAGGCGATCCGACCATACACCCACCCGACTATGGGTTCCATGCTTGGATGTTTATCGCTTCCGGCTTTATTCTCGAATTCTTTGTGTGGGGCTTTGCCTTGAGGTGAGGGTCCGGACCATTACGACGCAAAACTCGCCGCTGATGTGCAACCTTCCTCATCTTATCTCACAGCTTTGGTACTCTCCAGGAATATTTCCTGACTCATCCCCCATTTTCCACGGCCTCTGAAGGTATGTATTACGCGCCTCTGTGTCAATTTTCCCCCCTCACCATTTTCACAGCCTCAATCAACGGGATCGGCACAACAGCATTGGCCCTCATGTACTGTCTAGGGTATGTCAGCGTCTACATCGTTCGAGCCTACCCCACATGGGTGCGGACAGTGATGATGGTATGCCTTTTGGCTTCCGTGGCGTCTCTTTTTGCGTCGAGCTTTGCTACGAAGGTACGAACAATACTTGGTGATGTTGAGCACCGCTTGCTTACTACGGGTTTCGACTAGATCTGGCATCTCATCCTTCTTCAAGGTGTCGTCAATGGAACAGCCTGCGGGATTCTCTACCCTGCAGTGCTTTTCTGGGTTCCCGAATGGTTCGATAAGGTGAGTCTATCAGCATGTATTCATGTGATTTACCATCATCTGACTCCGCATGACAGCGCCGGAATTTTGCATCGTCAACTATGCAATCGGGATCTGGTGTGGGTGGCATTGTGTGGCCACTCGTGATCGACGCTCTTCTCAAGCGTGTTGGTTATGCATGGACGATGCGGACCTTCAGCATCGCCCTTCTCATATTCACCATCCCTGTTGTCTTGAGCGTAAAGCCTCGACTACCTTTGCGTAAGATGGAGTCCTCGGAATCTCTGGATCGAGGTCACATTGACTCCAAGCCTGTTGTGGACGAGAAGGCGGAGGTTTCGCCGATCTCCGAGATGTCAGCCCCTGTAATTGAAAGTGACTGGAAATATCTGAAGTCTCCATTATTCCTGAGTGTGGTGGGCGATCTATGTCAGAAATTCTTATGGATTTTGCGGGCTAACAGTTGCCTTTGGTGCTCACATTACAGAATGCCGCAGTGTTTATCCAAGGCCTCGGTCATTTCTGTGTTTCGTTCTACGTCTCCACCTACACAGTCTCGATGGGCTACTCTCGTTCACAAGGCACTATCATATTGTCGATCTTTAACGCTGCTTTTGTAATCGGTGAGCACGCGTCTATTGTATTAGGTTCTGCCACTCACGTTTGTGACCTCCGCAGCCTCTGTTGGGACTGGTTATTGGTGCGACAGGAACCCATACCCCATCGTTATGATCGTGACAAACACCCTAGCCTGCGCTGTGGTTTTCTCTTTGTGGGGTTTCGCCACAACGCTTTCACGTATTCTAGCATTCTACATCATTTTTGGGGCGCTCGTAAGTTTATCTTCCTTTCGATCGCTTAATACGCATCACTTAACTCGGTCTCGCTTGCTTGTAGAGTGGGTCGTTTCTGGCAATATGGACACCATCCGTCACGGACGTGGCTGGCTCCAATGGATCTCCTATCATGATAATTATGATATCGAAGGGCCTAGCTGTGGTGATAGGGCCTCTCATTGCTGCAGCAATGCATCCTCGACCTCATGGGCAAGACACTGTTTGCTCGTCAGTGCCCTCTTCGGCCTGGGGAGTCTGTGGATTCCGCACTATGGTCATCTTTGTTGGAGCCACAATGGCCGTGGCCACATGCATTTCCTGTGTGGCACTTTGGCTTCGCCAAAATCGCCGAAAATTTTAAAGTTTTCCAGGGAGAGATCTCCATTTGAGGCGTGTCGCGGCACGCATTCGGCCTCGGATTCGTGTAGGGACGTATTCCGGGGACATGCGTCATGCTCCTTCTACACTAAAAGTACTGAGCATTCTAGCAGCTATAGATACTCTAGAATTGGTATAAGTACATCTAATCTATTTATATTGCCTCTCCAATACCCAGAAAAACGTGACATAGGTACACCCTGTCACAAATCATGGCATCGGTCAGAAACCGAACCCTCTCTTTCTCTGCATGCGTTCTAACATTGTTGATGCCTCTTCTTGGGATGAAGGAGCCTGCATACCCATTGAAATTTCATACCCACACGTTCGAGATCGAGTCAGTCTGCCGAGTCCGCGGCGAGGGCCCGAAGTTCCGGGCATTGTGGTCTAATATTTTCAACGAGGGACGACAGCGATTGCATTCTGGTGGCACCACCACCGAATAGCCGACGAAAACTGAACTAGCCATGGCCAGGCACCGTTTAACGGACCGATGTGCCTCTGTCATGTGGTGGACGGCGCTGCTCCTTACGACATTCAACCCTGAAGCACCTCATGTCGCGACTCTATCTCCAATCGAGATCGGAGCTGCCTGCGCTTTAGCCCAAATCAAGCTTGATATTTTCGAAGACATATAAGGCTGCTCGCTTCTATGTTGGGCCTCTCTAGTTATCCCTTGGTTCCATGGCAGACATTTCAGAGTCCAGTCCGCCTGCCGAGACCCATTTCCACTCTGCACCCATCGGCAAGCCCGTAGCGGAGTTTGTCTCGACTGAAAATAGTACGTCGAGTCCTAACATACTTGCTCAATGATCGCTGATGGCCCCTCCTACGCTTAGACCATCCAACGGTCTCCATACACCCAGCCGATTATGGCTTTCATGCTTGGATGTTTGTACTATCGGGGTTTATTATCGAATTTCTTGTTTGGGGATTTGCTTTTTGGTAGGGTTGCATCCTTTCCTGCTCCCAGACCCCGCGACTCACCATCTCCCCAAGCTATGGTGCCTTCCAAGAATATTTTCTAACCCATCCCCCGTTCTCGACGGCTTCTGAAGGTACGCATCATTTTCCGTGCGACGACTGTAGTCAGTATCACCAGCCTGAGAGGCGTCTTCTGATCTCGGATCCTCCCCAGCCTCAATCAATGCTGTCGGTACGACCGCACTGGGATTGATGTACTGTCTCGGATATATCAGCATCTGGGTCATAAAAACCTACCCCACTTGGGTGAGGACAATGATGGTGGTATGCTTGCTAGCTTCGGTAGCCTCTCTATTTGCGTCAAGTTTCGCCACCAAGGTATGTCAATGGTGCATCTACCAGTCGGCTGTACCCTCATCTGTTCATGTCGCCACAGGTTTGGCACCTTATCCTTCTCCAGGGTGTCGTCAGTGGGACGGCCTGTGGAATGTTGTATCCTGCGGTACTCTTCTGGATTCCGGAGTGGTTTGATAAGGTAAGTCGCGTACCTCACCAATCTCTATGCTCAATGATAAGCTGATTCCTTGCAGCGCCGAAACCTTGCTTCAGCAATGTTACAGGCAGGCTCAGGAGTCGGCGGCATCGTGTTCCCACTCTTGATTAACTCGCTTCTTAAGCGTATTGGTTATCCATGGACGATGCGCGCATTCAGTCTTATACTGCTCACTTGTGCAATTCCGGTCATCTTTAGCATCAAGCCGAGATACCCTCTCCGTAAGGCGGAGCGATCTTCGAGCTTCGAACTCGACGCCAAGGTCGGGGGTGATGAAAAGGCTGGTTTACCGGTCTCAGAAGTCCCAGTTTTGCTAAACTCTTCTTCACTGGAAACCCCTGCAACGGGTAGTGATTGGAAGTATCTGAAATCCCCACTATGGGTGAGCATTGTAAGTGGAACAATCGTGCAGCCGACGTCATCCGCTTGTGGCTGACGACCCATGGCCCATGTTTGTAGAATACTACAGTATTCCTTCAAGGACTTGGCCATTTTACTGTTTCGTTCTATGCGTCCACGTATACTGTCTCTATGGGGTACTCTCGATCCCAAGGCACAATGGTTTTGTCAATATTTAACACTGCTTTTGTGATTGGTTAGTACCATCCTCCAAGCATCCGACCTTGCCGCTCAGCTTAGGATTTACAGCATCAGTCCTCACGGGACACTGGTGTGATCACCATCCCTATACCATTGTCATGATTGCCACAACCACTTTTGGCTGCGCCCTTGTGCTCGGTTTATGGGGATTTGCAACTACTCTCTCGCGTATCCTTGCTTTCTACCTCACATTCGGTGCACTAGTAGGTCTCTCGCGGGCTCGAGCACGGGAGGTTAACCTTGACACCTTCCCCGCATTTTCGTCCATAGAGTGGATCATTTCTTGCAGTCTGGACGCCTTCCGTTACCGATGTGGCCGGGTCAAATGGGTCTCCTATTGTGACTCTCATGGTTTTCAAGGGTCTAGCTGCTGTGATTGGGCCTATCGTTGCCGCCACACTACATCCTCGACGCGGAGGAGAGGATGCCATTTGCTCCAGGTCGTCGGTCCTCTCGTCCGCTTGGGGAGCGTGTGGTTTCCGCTCTATGATGATATTCGTTGGCGTGGCGATGGGATTCGCCTCATGCCTCTCATTTCTTGTGCTTTTCCTTCGCTATCGCCGTAACAGAACTCGTTTGTGAAAGCATATGGCGATTCAAGAGTTCAGGGCCGCAAGCATTTATCGTCTTTCAGTCCCAACTCTATCATGAGATCTAACCAATTGTAATTCATCAGACTTCGAATCCGTCCTCTCCCGAATCTTCGCTCTCGGCAGATCCAGTTGACAATTGTTGATATCAAGCTGCTTGCATTTCCGGTGTTCCTCGACCTCACGCTACGCCGATCGTTTTCCCAACCAGCGGGGCGTCCCACTCTATGCATTAATCAGACCATGGTACCGAAATGAGCTCCTTCCATGCTGATGCCTGCGGAGTGAGAGCGTGGACAGTCCCCATCCAGTATCTATTGCTTTGCACACTCGACTCGTGTTTTGCTATACACCGGTACCCGGCCCAGTTCTGTTGAGAGATTCAGTTCTTGTTTACAGAGTGAGTTCGTCGACGTCCAACGTCACTCTGCATCACTTCGCACTGTTGGGGGTCTGAAAACCAAGATGTTGCGTCAACCTCTATTGGCGCCCCACGGCCTGGCACACCCGGCTCCGGCGCGCGCCAGCTTGGCACCACGGCGATTATCCCATGAAAAATGGCTGTTTCGGTGGCGGAGCGTCCTGAAACCATAATGACGTTTGGCCGTCGGCGCTCTGAGCCCGGCGTCTCCATCAAACGATAAGGAGTGATCAGTGGCGTACCCCGTATGCGCTAGTGTGAGTGACACAAGGTGGGGTCCGGTCTCCATGCCCAGGCCGTAAGAGAAGACAAATCAGTTTGTGGCCACCGATCTCGCCGTGAGATGCATGATAGCCTATTTGCCCCACCGCGGCCTGATAATTGACTACATGCAGCGTATAAGAGGGTGTCGAGAGATGTAGAAAATCCTCTCGTACGACTACCTAGTAAAATGGGACTGCCACATCCACTTGAGCTCTCGTTCGACCTCTCTACACCATATTTCTCGTTCAGTGACCTTGGCGAACTTAGCCTGGTGTCACGCGACATTGCTTCTATTGTATCCCCGCTTCGGTTTCGATGCCTAAAGCCACTGGTATTAAACGCATTGGGCTCTTGCTCGCTGCTCGACACACTATTGTCATCCCCACAGGCGTGGCGCCACGCGTCTAGCGTGAGGTGAGACCATCCACATCCTTACCCTCGTATCTGTTGCACAACTCATCTCTGTGATAGGTTTGCAACAATTGAGCTTAATAGATTGACTTCACTGGACGGTACCGATGTGCCACCTGAAGTCATTATCGCCCGACTTTTGGCGGGCCTCCCCAACCTTCAGCACATGCGAATCCAATTCAAGGCCGCATGGCAGAAACTCGCTCCCACTCTTGATTTTCACCCAATTGCCGTTGCCATGAGTTCGCTCGGTCGCCTTTGTTCGGTGGACATCTTCGGACACTGCGGTGGTTGGAAGCCCGCTGCTCCTTCTCTCGGCTCAGCGGGCCAGCATCTTCGAGCCCTCGGCCTCACAATCAATTCGCTACAAGATGTGTCAACGTTCTCTACATTATGTTCCCAAGGGACGCAAATCACGGAGCTGCACCTTCGTGGTTCGGTATCCCACGCGGCGGTGGGAGAGATCATAGCGGCGTTGCCTAGACCAGAAAGGTTACGCGTGCTAAGTCTGGAGCTCTGCTCGTCAGGCGCAGCTAAAGGGGCGAAATGGTGGGAGTGTAGCTTCTGGTCGCTTTTGGACGGACTGGAGAGCCTTGAGGTGACGAATGAGACATATTGGAAAGACTATGACTCTCGACGAACTCTTGATGAGCTGCAAAACGCCAAAGTGCCAGTAAGTGGCTCATTATCTTTATCTTGCAGCACAATCTGAAGTTATCTTGTCATACGAAAATCAAGTCCATGAACAAGTTCTTGGCTCAGTTCCCTATCCTCGCCAGTATAAGCATCCGTGCAGGGCCATGTCCCTTTGTTGGCATCTCGAACCCACCTGCGATACACAGCGTCGCGGATGCGTACGATCTGGGTCTCCTGATTGCCGCAGCAGAAGAACTCTTCACTCCCCAAGGCGCGCATCTCGAAGATGCGGGTCTCGCAACACCAGAGGGGTTGGCGTCTGTTGACCGAGGGCGACAAACCAGGTTTATCAAGGGAGAGGTTAACCGAGTGGTCTCTTGGGCAGAGCAAGTGCGCGAGGACATTGTCCGCGAGGCACAGGCTCTCAGCAGCGAGAGGCTCGGGCTGGAGTTGCAATGGCATCCTTATGAAAAGGGTGGCAAGGATGATGGCGACTATGCTGCCCGTTTTACTTTGCAGCGAGATGTGGGAGTTTCCGGAGGTTTGGAGCATTCAGGGTCATGTTTAGAGAAGATCCAGCCTAACTTCGTTCGATGGCTATAATATACCTGGAGTGTCCGTGGTTTTAGAAATATAAAGAGAATTTTCATTGTGGACATGTGCTGCACAGGGGTGACTGAGGCACAGCAACAACAGAGTCCCGTGACCAAACAACAAGTGTAAACACATTGGCATTGTCAGCGAACACGTTCTCTAATCCTCCTTTTCGCAAAGAAACCCACCCTTTTTCGCCGATTTCAATCTTCTGATTACTGTATTTCGACTAATACCTGCTGAATGCTTCATCAATCATCTGTGGATGGGCCTGTGGCGTCCACATCCTCTGCCCATCCCCCCCAGCCGAAACCGCCTGCAATCAAGTATGCGACACTAGATGAAGTGCTCGAAGATCTGTCGAGGTTGGTTTATTTCTCTGCGCTTTTTTGCGACAGTGTCGTAACCGTGTCTATTCTTTAGTCGCTTCATCCTCAATCTGCCGGACGAGGAGCTGGTCTCGGTGGAGCGCATATGTTTCCAAGTTGAACAAGCGTCAGTTAACATCTATCCATGTTCGAGCCCAAATCGTCTAAAACGCCCTCTTGCTAGCCACTGGTACTATGAAGACTTCATTCGTGATGCAAACCCCTCCTTTCCGGGCATGGCGCTCAAGACATTCTCTCGGCATCTCTTTGAAGCATGTCCACTACTACAGCACTGGAGCAAAGACCACGATCAAGCGTTCCAGGACTTCCTAGCATATAAGACCTCAGTTCCTGTGTGTGGTGTTATCATGCTCAACTCGTCGTATACCAAGGTCAGCTGCCAGATGTTACGCGCGCGGCTGATGGATGGGCAACTCATGTCTTTGCAACACAGTGTGTGCTTGTCAAGGGCTGGAAATCATCTTCATCCTGGACGTTTCCTCGTGGAAAGATCAACGCAGATGAGCCAGAACACGAGTGCGCGGCGCGCGAGGCTCTTGAGGAGACCGGGTACGACGTCACCGACAAGATCCACAAGGACCTGGTGATCCGGACGACTCTCAAGGAACAAGAAACTAGTCTCTTCATCGTACCCAATGTCCCAGAGGACACGGTCTTCATCCCCCAGACCAGGAAAGAGATCAGTGTATGTTGCCTGTGCTGAGCTTGCGTCATCCCGGCCTTATCGTCCTCTTTCCCTCATCCAGAAAGTCGACTGGTTCCTTCTAGCTGATCTTCCTGGGTGGAAGAAAGGCCCTGTCAAGGACACTGCTCACAAATTCTATGCGATCAACCCAATCATCAGGTTAGTTACGACCCTCTAAAGTGGTGCCTGACCTTCCTGGTTAACCCTGCAATTTAGTGCCCTCAAAACGTTGCTCAAAGGTCTGAAGAAGGAGCAATGGGAACGTGAGAATGCTGCAAAAGCTGCGCGGAAGCAGGCGGCACTTCCTGTAACGTCTGGATCGATCACATCTGCGGCCCAGGACCCCGCAATCGTTTCCATGGAACGGCCGACCGAGGATCATCTTTCGAGGCTCCTCGGAGGCCTGGATCTGTTCAATGCTTCCCCAGCCCAGCAACCCCCGGCTACGGTGGCAGCAACTGCATCAAAACCTACCCCCGATGGCTCATTGCCCACTCCACAGGCCACCCCTTCGACCACCTTTGCCAAGAAGACGCCTTTACCACCTGCGTCCTCCCTCGAGGCACCTCATCCCCAAGCACCTGCTTCCCCACCAAGCTCTGGTACCGGATCAATCAATGGCACATCAGTTCAACCGACTACTCCCCAGCGACCATCGAAATTCGAGTTCTTCTCTCCGTTTGATGCCTTAGCTTCACGACCAAACGCTTCCCCGTCTTCACCCGTCGTACCACGGTCGAGCGCTTCATCATCCTCGACTCGTGCTTCTACCTTAGATGAGACATCCTCTGCTTCCGAAAACTCTGCTGTTGGAACGCCTGCTCCATCTTCAGCTCCATCAGCAGCCGGTCACTTCGCTCCAGCTTCTCTTGCTCGGGCTCGCCTCACCCGAGCCAGGCAGACCTCGATTAGCAGCTCTCTGTCGTTTACTAGCACGACTAGTACAAGCTCGATGTCACAACCAATCGATAGCCCGACGCTATCCACCATTCCAGAGCGAAGAGGGTCGGTTGTCAACCGGGCGTCGCCAGATAAGCAGTCGAAGCACCTGGCACTGCTACAGTCTTTGGCGAGTGATGTTGCATCCAAATCAGCCGCATCTACACCCTCAGTAGTTCATGCGCCTCTCCCTCCTGACACGCGCTCGGGGCCTGCTCCATCCTCGCAAATGCAGCACGCAATAAACGGCACATCTATGAATGGATCGCAATCCAAGAGTTTGTATGACGGTCCAGCTCCCCCTCTTCTGGGATCAACCTCATACGCACCCATGTCCAGTACCAATTTCCGCATGAGCGGACTGGCATCATTCCCATATTCTACTCCCTCCTACCTTAATGGCTTGCATCACCCTCCCATGCCTCCCCAACCGTCAAGCTACATGTTCCACCCAACTCCGCATGCGCCACCCATGGTCGCGAGCGCTCTTGTGAACGGGACTGTCAATGGACACCATTCAGACTCGCGCTCAGTTACGCCACGAGGAGTGAAGTATCCGAGACGCGAAGGCGGTGGAGCTGGGTCGCCGATCCCTGTTGTCCCACCAGCACAACCCATGCAACGCAGCCAACTGCTGAGCTTGCTTAATGGGGCACCAGCAGGCGCGACTGCTAATGGCATTGTTTCCCTTTCGAATATGCCAAATGCTCCCACTTCATTGGGTGCAGCTTTCATGGACCTGCAGCCTCCCCAGTTGGGAAGGAAGACTTCCCAGGTGCCGGCGAAGAGCCCTCCACCTCACCTTAATGCGCCGCCAGCGACGTCTTCGAACAGCCTGTTGTCAATACTTAACAAGGCATCCTTGGGCTAGTTTGCTAACACTGGGTACCAACGAGCCATTATCGCCGATCACATTTTCTTTTCTCCCGTCACACCCCTTTTTGGGTCCTCGGTCACTCATTCCGGTTTTTCCTTTCCTTCTCTTCCGTATGATTATGTTTCTGGCCTTGACGACCCAAAAGATTCGCCATCCACGCACGTTCACCCCAACTGACTGGATGCCGTGCGTGCATAGCATACATTCAAGGCTCAAGGCCCAAGATTCCTACTGTAGTATAGTATTGAGCATCTTGCACTGCATCGATTCCATTCTCAGCGCAATTCTTCGCATTCTACTTCTATTTTGTGCACCCCTGTCCTCTCGTTTCCCATCATCATCATCATCGTGGCTTTTGTTTGCACTCGCCAATCGTATCCTACTCTGATTATATTTTCCAGCGCTTGCATTCACCTTGCGCGCGTGTTTTTCTTCTCGCTCTCTCTCTCTCTCGACTCAATCCATCCTTTCCTTGACTTCTTCATTCTCCTCTCTCCATAACCCCGCAATCGCATTAGCATTTTGTTGTCGTCGCTCGTCTTGCCTAGGTACTGCCCTGTAACTCGCTAGAGATACCTCCCTGCTATAGCCAATAACACTTCATTCATCCTATCCCCAGTGTCGATTTGGTGCGTGCTGGCAGGGTTCTGCGTGCAAGTCGCACCCGAATTTATGAATTTTTCTGGATTTTCCTTTGATTTCGGCGGTTCCGATCGGGTTTTGCGCTTGTTTCTCCTCCCGTCGGCTCTCTTTCCGCTCGCTCCTCCCCCTCCCCTCCTCCATCTCAACCCCGCATGTTATAACCCTGTAAAACCATTAGAACCGCTTGCTTTCACTCCACTCCACTCCTCCCAACCATTACCACCACCACTGCTTGCTCTTGCTCCGTCAGTTAGAACGCCATGCTTGGAGGGACCAGCATCAAAGTCTTGTCTGGTGAGTGCTGCCCGATGCTTGGTGCACACGACCACGAGCACAAAAAAAAACCTCGCCCCTCACCTCGTCCCATTGGTGATCAGGGACAAGCCACCCCGAGATAGCAGAGCTAGTTGCCAAACGGTTCGTTGCGCCGTGCCTGTTTTTGTTGTCACCCACCCCCTGACCTGAACCCGAAATTTTCATCCTCCAATCTATCACCGCCAGCATCGGCGTGCACGTTTCTAAAGCCGAGATCACTCGCAACGGCGTAGGCGAGACAAATGTCAAGCTCGAAGAGTCTGTGCGCGAGGCGGACGTCTACATTGTGAACACTGGCAGCGGTCCGGACGGCCTGTCCGTCAATGTCTCGCTCATGGAGCTCTGCATCATGATCCACGCCTGCAAGATTGCGAGCGCCAAACGCATCACGGCCGTCATCCCGCTCTTCCCCTATGCTCGCCAAGACAAAAAGGACAAGAGTCGTGCTCCCATCACCGCAAAGCTCGTCGCCAATATGCTCCAGATTAGCGGCTGCGACCATGTCATTGTGAGTCCCGTCCCCGTTCTGCAACGCCCACCCGTTTTGGTCGTACGACTGCTATTTCGCCGCCGTCAAGTTCCGGAAATGCTAATAGACATTCTCATTCTTCTCTTCTCTGCATCCTCTTGTCGTGTGCTGCTCACCGCACGTTCGTGTCCTTCGGGGCGGGCGCATTAGACTATGGATCTTCACGCATCCCAGATCCAGGGCTTCTTTGATGTCCCCGTTGACAAGTACGTTCTCTCTCTCCGATCTCTAGACCCTTGCCATCAATGCTGACTGGATGGCACCCTTTTTCGCAGTGTAAGTTTATTCGTGCCTGTCGATCTGCATGTCGCGTCCCAATCTCACTCGGAATTGCCTTTTTGCACATTAGCTCTACGCTGAGCCATCTGTCCTACACTACATTCGGCAAAACTTTGACGTCAGTAATGTCGTCATCGTCTCTCCAGACGCTGGTGGTGCAAAGCGGTACGTCCCCTTCACTTCTCTCCCCCACACCACAATTGAATGACCATTGATTTTCCAACACAATATGCATATTCCCTTTTCTAGCGCAACATCAATAGCGGACCGCCTCGGTGTCGATTTCGCCCTCTTCCACAAGGAGCGCAAGCGCGCAAACGAGGTTTCGCGGATGGTCCTGGTCGGGAATGTCACCGACAAGATTGCTATTCTTGTCGATGATATGGCTGACACATGTGGCACGATCTGCCTCGCTTCGAAGCACCTTGCCGAGGCGGGTGCCTCGCGTGTCTTTGCGATCGTCACGCACGGCATCCTCTCGGGCAAAGCGCTCGAGAACATTGAGCAGAGCGGGCTCGAGAAGCTCGTCGTGACCAACACAATCCCGCAAGGCGAGCATCAGCGGCTATGTAAGAAGATCGAGGTGATCGATATCGCCGCCGTGCTGGGCGAGGTCATCCGCAGGAGTCACTATGGCGAGAGTGTCTCCAAGCTGTTCAACGAGGTTCCCTACTAATTAGATGAGAATAACGCGAAATCCAAATTAACTACACACTACGAAGAAAGAAAGTGGTGCACGACAAGCACACGACAAACTTTATCCAAAAGTATATAGCATATCCTATGTATGTATCAACAATCTCAACACGGATGATTTAGTAGCAGCACATCTGAGCATTCGCTATCGGACGGTCAGAGGGCTGCGGAAGAATGATGCAGGAAGATGATCAGATAGGAACGTGTTCCTGCCCAACAGTTGAAGGGCTGATGCCACTTCCGAAGAGACAAAGGTAGCTTCTCTTCCTAAAATAGAATTGGCGGTGGTAAATGAGATGATTTCAGAATGTCGGGCCATCACAGTGACTCACGAAGTTGCAGGTACCACAGAATCCGATATTGCATGGGGATATCAGCAATACGAATCAGGGATGTCTCGTCAAGCCATGGCTGGTCATGAGCAATATCCTAGATTTAAGCGATGCATACGAGGGCTCAGTTTGCATTTCTCGATGGAATAAACGGAACACCCTGAGGGAAGGGTTACGGACCGCATAGCGCATCATTGGTACTAGCCCTCTATGCCAGAGATGCCATAACCAATGCTCCCTCACGATCTCCGACAGCATCCTCACATCTACAGCCAAATTCCCTCCCCTCGTATCTGTATGCTTGCGCATGTCCGGTGATAGCAGCCGCATGTGCACCTGGGTGACCTCGCCGAAGTGTATGGTCGGCGTATGGAATAAGCTACTGCGGAAGCCACAGTAGGAATTGGGTTGCCAGCTGGTCCGTATATTCGGTTGTCCGGACCCTGATAGGGGGAGTGCGGGGTACGTGCAGACGAATGTGCTGTTTTCTGACCATCGGTTTACTCTAAAGCGCTCTCCGAACAACCAAATATGGTGCTAAAGGGAAAGGGATAGAAAAGGATGGATGAGAAAGTAAGGAATAGAGCCATGAACCTGACCCAACACATTGTAGGTGGACTCACATCAGGATGCACGCCTTCATCAAGCATATGCCGGCATTCCACTTGATACGCACGGGTTAGTATTCGACTGTGGACTCCGGCATTACTGAGTTTAGGTAATATGGGCGTCGGGAGGGGACAAGAAATAAGATCCTTTCAAGAATAAGCAATTTGAAGAGTTCAGAACTTGCTATGCAGAGGAGAGTTTTCCACTCATACCAGAAAGAAGGAATCCCTGATAGCATTGTCATCAGCTGTGTTCTAGAGGTCGTAGATGAAGAGATAAGGGGGTGTTAGGAGGGATATCATAACTCTTGGTCTTTGTGGCACTCACCGATATCCGAGTTCCTTCATCAGGGTCAGCTTCCTCATCAGATATCACCTTTGGGAGAAATTAGAGCGAGGTGCCCGAGAACTGTTTATATCTGGGTACTTACGATGACCTCATTCTGTTCTGGATGGTCTCGCGACCGCATCGAAGATGCCTGTGCTGTTGAATATCGCGATTGGCTTGGGGCTCGTTCCCTCGTTGGTGACAATGGTTCGATCTCCATCATTGACCCATCATATTGTAGAGCGTATTGGACGGGGCGCTTTCCCCTCGCTCTCTCAGATAGTTGAGATATGGGTTCGTCCAGGTTGAGTACTGCCCGCTGGTCTCTCATGTTGGGGCCTTCATAAGAGTTTTTGATCAGCTGAGAACGAGATGCGCTTTGTGGGCTTGTGGATTCCGGCCGATTGAAAACTGGGGGTGATGGTGAAGCTGATCTAGATTCTTCAACACGAAGCAGAGAGCTCTCGACAAGCGCGTCATCGCCATCATCATCAGAGGGATCTTCTGTTGCGTGTCTCGTGGATAAACCCCCAATGCTTTGATCCCAGTATGTCTCAGACAAGGAAGAGCGGGGAGAGGACCATTTGAGCGCGACGGGCTGTGGGAACACCCTGTCTGAGTTCGAGGCTGGGGGATCACTTGATACCGACCGTTGAGTGACAGCTAGGAAGCTTGTAATCACTGGGGCCTGGCTGCTTTGCAGGATTGAGACCTCATCAGGTTCGGGAGAGCGTGATGCCTTCTGGGGAGAAGAATATCCTGATGATGAATTCGTGTGGTCTTTCCAAATAAGCTCCGGCCCAATGCGTGCTAAAACCTGCTCAGATCAAAATGGCTAGTTAGAATTGGCAAGTATTTTACTGTAGATGAGCCAGCAAAACACCTTGTTCCAGCCTTTCTTCCGGTACCATCGCCTTAGGGATGGCAGAATACGCGGAAGCTGCGAAGCAAGGTCATGATCTCTTTTGAGTATATGAGGAACTTCATAAGACGCCCAGCTATCGAACAAGGTGCGGCGAGGAAAATGCTTCTTCGCCGTGCCATCAATGCTCATCCATTTGACTATGTTTTTGGCATGGCGAGCGATAACCAGCCGGGTAAGGCTGGAACTGCCCAGCCGAAAGACATCTCGCTCATGTAGCTAGACAGCAGGATAAGTCATAAATATTCCATGGGGAAGTAATCTTCAGAGATATATAGCAGACCTCGTTCAACAACCATTCTGGTGTCCGCTCAATATCATCACCCTCCATCTCTTGGCGTTCCTTCTCAAAAGCCTCACAGGTGTCTTTGATTTTGCTCAGCACTTCGTAGCGTTCCAATATCGATGCACAGATGTCATAGGTATCACGCTCCATATCATGGACAACGAAGCGCTCCAAAAGTGGTGTGGAAGATGACCAAACGATGAGGCTATCATCATCGTCTATGAGCCCAAGTACCCGATCCACGCCAGATAGAATGAATGTTAGATATATTGTCCCAGTAGCCAGTGTCAAACTCACCCAAGCAAAAGTGGGTAGCTTTATAGCGCCCCATGAGTGGTACCTTGATATGTGTCGAGCCTGAGGCAGAAATGATCCCGTGTTGGGCCAGCAAATCCTCTCCTCTACCCTTTACAGAGGAGAGTTTGTCCAGCGGAACGATAGCAATTCCTCGGAAAACGGCGTACACATCCACTGCGGCGGTCTTGTACGGGACTGACGTACAGAAGCAATGAGGACTTCAATCCAGAAGAGCCCAGTATAGAGTATGGGTAATTATCATACCGTGATGTGTACATGGATCCTCGTCATCGAAAGAAGCCACGTTCCCTTGGCGTCCCCCAGTAGCCCATCGAAGGGATACATTGTGGATGTTAATAGGTCTTCGCCGCTTTTTCGTTTCACGCTCGAATATCTCGTCGTCCCAAAAGTACCTTGTGATTCGTTCGCTAGATGTCACGCTAGGAGGGAGATCGAGCCTGTCCTTGAGCCAAGGGTGCTTTTCTCGTCGGCGAGTTTGAGTGTCCGACTCCGACGACTCCGTATCTGAATGCTGGGTTGAAGTCATACGCATCGACGAGGAAGACGGATAACGGCGTGATAGAGTGGATCGTTGGGGAGGCTTCGAGGGGAGAACTATGACGGCCCTGTTCTTATGGGTTTTGGTCCAGCTTAACGAGGCAGGCGTATACGAGGTGTACCGCTCTCGCGATGCATCCTTCGGCATTCTTGGAGCATAAAAAGGCAGGAAGATGGGAAGAAAAGGATGCCCCGAAGTGTTATAGATCCGAGAGCACAAAGCGGAGACTTGAAGCAGAGGGTTACGAGCGCGTGCAGGTTGCGCGGATCGAGATCTCGTGGTCGTGGGGAAGTGAATGAGCAATGAGTGAGTATATTGCGCGGCGCAGGAGAGTAAAGGGACTTTCCGCGAAAACGGCGAGCCACGAGTTTATTAGGAACCCTACTCCATGCTGGGGATGGTTGGAAAATTCGCGGCCACAAAAGTAGACCCTGTTGTCACAACCAGTCGTCACGTTGCGGCCTGAGCTTCCCTCGTGTAGGATGTATGCGTGCCAGTATGTGGTGTATTTAGAGCAAGGAATGATATAATGTATACAGTATATTGTTACAAGTGAGGGGAGCGAGAGGAAATAGGAAATAGCGCGAGAGCAAGAATAGAGAGTAGCAATAAAAGCAAGGACGAAGACCAGCTCACATCCCAGCAGCCACCTGACCGGCGAGACCGCCAATCATGCCCATCTGGAAGGATTGCTGGTTGAACCAGCCATGCTTCTCGAGGGAGTGGCCGCTCTGGAGGATGGCAGCGATGATGACGAACTCCTCGAGCAGGGGCAGAGCCTCAGGAGTGAGCTCGAGCTGGAGTAGGTCTTTGGGATCGGATAGGATGCCGCTGTGGTTGGGGGCGTTATTTTTGAAGATCTATATGGATCGTGGTGTGAATAGGCAGATCGAGAGGAGTATGTGGGGATAAGGACGTACCATGACAGTGTCGTTATAGTCAGCGAGACGATAGTTGTCACCGTTGACAGTGAGGGAGCGGCAGCTGGTTTTCATGGGCACGAGCGTTAGTTGACTGGATGAAGGCCATTAGGAAAAGCGTAGACATACTGGTTCTGCTTGTTCAAGGGCAGCCATTCGCTGATTTTCACGGCCTTTGCACCATGCAGGCTAATGGTCGGAGGAGAGCTCCAGTGGAGCTTGGCGATCTCGCCACCCGAAGCCTTGGAGACGATGGTCTCCTTTTTGGTACCATGGAAGGTGAAGATGGGGTTGCCGTTGGGGTCAAGGACATCAGAGTCGAGGACAGACCCCTTAGGCTTTGCCCACTTGAACACAGGGCTCTGCATGGGGGCGGGTTGTTGGGGAGGGGGTTGGAACTTTTGGTCGGGCTGCCACTGTTGTTGTTGCTGCTCCTGCTGTGGCGGCTGCTGCTGCCATTGCTGCTGGGGCTGCTGAGGCTGCCACTGCTGCTGGGGCTGTTGGGGTTGCCACTGTTGTTGAGGAGGCTGCCATTGAGGCTGTTGCTGGTAGTAGCCTTGGGCTGTAGTCGGAGAAATTATGAGCGTGGGTCTTTGAATACTAAAAAGATCGAGAGAGGTCCTTACGAGGGCCATAGTTTTGGGGTGGAGATCTGATGAGATCGAATGGGTTAGCTTTTATGGCTCTGCAGTTCGACAGGAAGAGACTCACTGGTAAGGGGGTTGTTGTTGCTGCCATTGGGGGTTTTGGGGAGGCTGCGTCCACATCGGCTGCTGTGGCTGCTGTTGGTATTGGTAGGGCTGCTGCTGCTGCTGCTGGCCGGAGTATTGAGGGGGTTGTTGTTGGTCAGACATGATGATGGATAAGGGTTGAAGGGGGTGAAGGGGTAGTAGAGTAGCGAAGTGAACTGAAGTGTGTGGAGGTAGTGCTGTTTGCTGGTAGTGAAGGTCAAAGCTAAGATCACGCTCGCCTTTATAGGCTGCTGACTGAGTAGATGACTGAGTCGGATGATACCGCGGCGATAGTAAATCGTGACACAGTTGATGCTATGGAATTGGTTGGCTCTGTTGTGTGATCGACCTGTTGATGATCAGGAGTCCTGGATATGGACATCACGAACCCGTTCAACAGGTATTCGGAAGCATTCGATGCATCAGTTGCGTGAGAAAGAGTTCTTCGGGAGAGAGATATTTTTATTCCATCGCGTAGCGCCCAGGTATTTGGAACGTAAAGTGTACACAATTAGCATAGCATGTGCAATCGTGTGCAGAATACGTCGAACAGGGCTTCCAATGAATGGTGGTTCCCGTTTGAATCGGAATGTTTTTAAACAGAAGGGTTCAGAGCTGTGTGGAACGTATTACCGTTCCCTACGGAACACGGCAGTATGCAAATGACCGCGCCAGAAGCACCAATCCTGGTACAAGGCTCTAAGGCTGAACAGCTATTCATCGCCGTGCATACAGTTCTGGATGAGCCGTGTTGACAAGGTGACACAAACCCACAAGACCTGATGGAGCATGATTGATACATGACAGCTGCTTGGATTCCGCGGGGCTGGAATAGGCAACTGACTGGTGCTGAACGACCATCACTTGTTTGCGCTTGTTGACGGCCCAACAGACCTTCTTCGGCGTCATCATCCTCCTCGATCAAGGGATATCACCCCCATCTTCCCTCGGTATACGCCAACCGTTGACGGATGCGAATATCCATTCCGACCATCACACTTGATCCTCTTGCTCGAAGCGTTCCCGTTCTTCCGCTAGAAGCTGCTATCGAGCGAGTAGCAGAATTTCTGTCAGCGGGTAGCGTAAGCGTCCTCACCGGCGCCGGTGTTAGTGTTGATTCAGGGATAAGAGCCTATCGTGGCAAAAACGGGCGCTACCTAAATCCAAATTACCACCCCATATTCTATCAAGAACTCGTGGACCCTTCACCCAAGGGCTATTCATTTCGTCAACGGTACTGGGCCAGGAGCTATCTTGGTTGGCCTGCCGTCCGCTTTGTACATCCAAATCCTACGCATTATACACTATCCGCTCTACAATACTCCAATGTTGTTGGAAGCATAATCACGCAGAATGTCGATGGATTGCACCACAGAGCCACCTCGTCGATCTGGGGGTCCATCGAGCGCGAAAAGCGAATTCTTGAACTACATGGGAGGCTAAGGGTTCGTCCTTCTCCATTCGTTTTTTGTGGCTTTTGATAATAACTAATGGTCTCCCGTCCTTAGACTGTGAGCTGCTCACATGGGCACACCGTTCCTCGGCCAGAATTTCAAGACCGAATCAGCGCCCTCAACCCTCACTGGAAATCTTACGCCGACGAACTGATGGAGACTGGGTCGGAACCTCGGACGAACCCTGATGGTGATGTGAGCGCGTTTCCTGATAATATAATGGAATTCCTGCCTAAACAAGACTTTTGTAGGTTGAGCTACAAGGTCGCTCGTTTGACGATTTCATTGTTCCCGAATGCGAGACGTGTCAAAAGCAAGGGCTAAACTTGATCAAAAAGTCCATTGTAAGTGAGACAAGTCTGGATTCCCCAAGCAGTCTCTGACATGAATATCAGATGAAGCCAGATGTCATATTTTTCGGGGAAAGCATCGCACCTAAGGTGAAAGAGGAGTCGTGAGTCCAAAAGGTTCTATTCGGGGAGACTTCATGCCGAAATAACCCTCTTTGCCAATCTCAGTTTCCGTATGGTAGACGAGAGTAATCGATTACTGGTCATTGGGACTACGCTAGCAACATACTCGGCGTTCCGGTATGTAATCCTGTCGTCAATCTGAATGACTCTCATTGAAACTTCTATCCCTCTAGTATCGTTCGGCACGCCCTCGATACTCAGAAGGACGTTCTTCTCTTGAATGTGGGTCCGACACGAGCCGATGCTCTTGGGGTGGAGAAAATTGAATGGGAAAGTGGAAAGGTCCTCAAGGAAGCAACGACCCTTGCCTTGTAAGCCAAGAACTGTCCCTCTCTCTCGTATCACCTCTTTGACCCTGCATACATTCTGGAATTTCCTAACATTATAGAAGAAACCGACTTGATCGAGATGCAGAGCTTCGCAAACTCTTAAATAGTGGGGCCGTTGCCCCTCCCCTCATCGATTAGCCGACTTTGGAAACATCACCCTATATTACCGTGTCAGTTATCATCATCATCCATGTCTCTGGCATCATTTCATTAGAGTAGAGCACCATCGTTACGTTGCATAAACTAGGTATAATTAGCATGTCTATGTTGATAAACTGTATCCCCTCATCCAGTGCTGGACACGCCAGAGACGTTCCTCACGTGCCCACGGCCCATCCCTCGCCGGCCTGGTAAACCTCTCCCACCCATCGACAACAACCTCAGTCCACCCCCCTCAGCACCATCATCAGCATCTGCTTCATGCTCACCCTCACCCATTTCCCTCATCCGCGAGTTCGAGCTCAGGAGCGTCGGCACATGGAAGACGCGCACTGATCCCTTGTTGTACGCTACAGCGAGCAATGCCTTGTCCTGTGACCACACTATCGTGTCCACAAGCTGGCCGGGGACCGCGTCTTCTGGGACGAGCTCTCCAAGCTTTGTGCCGAACTTGCGATCCCATACGTGTATGACGCCGTCTACAGCGAGCGGAGCTAGAGCGTTAGACCGGTCTTGTCAATAAGGACAGATAAATGGTGGGCACCTTTTGTAGCAGACATCACAGTCTGCCCGCCCTCGGGAAGGACGCTTGCCAGGAAGGAAACCCCAATGAATTCTAATTCGGGTGCGGCTTCGCACGTCAGAACAGGGTCAAACCAAGGTCGTTTGGCTGGAGTCGAGAGGTGCTTGAGCTCGTACACCGTTGGTGGTCGCTGTTGAGAATGGGAAGATGATAAGCACATTAAGGCGGGCTGCCAGAAATATGGCAAAAGGAAGGGTAGCTCACGGTATGACGGGAGATGACGACGAACATCCCGCTTTTGTGGATCGAGATCTTGTTGACATCGTCAAAAGTGGCAAAGAAGCTAGATGGCGGGAAATCAACATCAATGAACATGATTGGGGCAAAAAGCTCGAACCTCTCAATCTTTTTCTTCTTCAGATTGAATACTGCGTGGAGAGGGTCAGTTGCAAGCGGATAAGAAGTGGCACCGAAACTCACTGATAACACGATGCTCGGGATTGCGAGTCGCATAGTCGTCTTCTTCATCGACAACGAGCGCAACTGTAAGGATCAACCTATAGGAGTGTGAAGTCAGCTTTCCAAGCATGTCGCCGTTGTTTCGTGGAGAACTAACAATCGATCTCCAGGGATGACCAACAGGTCATTGATCACGACCTTTATGTTCTGTTCTTCGACGTTTTCGCTTGTCTCATGCAAGATCCGTTGGAAGTCATAGTAAAGCTCATATTTTCCAGCGCCCTTTTGACCACGAGGTTGTTCCTAGAGTTATAACTTTAGCATATAGGCAGATCCTAAGACTGAACGAATCCTTACGTCGGTGTGCCCAACGAATACCACAGAGCCCTCTGACCAGAGGAAGGAAGGCTCCTCACGGAACCAAGCTGAAGCTGATATTACAGTTGTCTTAGCTCGATGCCAAACCATGGAGTCGGAAGAGTTGAACCCCTATGAATCCAATCAATCATCAACTCATGTCATTGACGACAAGTATTCAGACTTGGGCAGTTACTTACGATTTTTGTAATATTCGCTAGTCGCAAAGTGTTTTTGTAGCGAAGTAGCAAGTACTTCTCTTCATCAGGCATAGAGGTAGATGAACTGGGGATCTGCGGTCTCCACTGCATATCCAATAGCGCGCCATCCTTGGGTGAGATCTCCCATGCTTCGCCCATCCCAGCCGTCTCAAAAATCTTGATACGTTGACTAGGCGAGAGAACGGCTAGATGCGAGCCAGACGGGCTGAACGCCATTATGCGCGCATAGGGGACTTCAATGTCGCTTAAATTATGCACATGGATAATGTTTCGCAGGGAGACCAACATATCTGCGTGGCGCCACGAATGAAGATTCGGCTGACGGGCGTTGGTACGCGGCGTTCCTCGCTTCTTCCTTTTAGTGGAGGTACTGAAGTCGCTTGGCACTTCGGATGGACCCAGGGTCACATTTCGACTGCGAGAGGCAGTTTGTGGGGTGAGGAGCGTTGACGAAGAATGGGAATCCGAGGCTCGCCCTGATTCTGAGCTGACGAATTCGGGGAGCGGTATCGAGGCTGAGCGAGGAGTAGGAACGGGGCTGGGGCTGGGGCTGAGGATGGATGGTGTATGACTCCTGGGTAGATCATAGCCCTTCTCGAGATCCATATCGGCTGGCTGTGCTACGGTGGGAGTGGGCTGGATGACCCCTTCTGTTGCGCCCTCCATGGCTCCCCTAGAGTGGAGCGCTCGCGTGAGCCGACCCTCTGAAAGGCTACTCGAATGAGAAACACCATGCGCCAGTCGCCTCCACCAGCGCTTCACCCTGGAGAAGCGCTCGTGGGCAGGGTCAGCTACAAGGACAGGGAACATAGCCCGAACCCAGGTAAAATGTTCTCCGAAGGCGACCTTGGGGTTGGCGAGGATTTCACGAAGCCAGTGATGCCCACGGGTCTTCGTGAACGTGATATCTTCGGCAACCACCCAAACTCCGACAACTAGCATGCCAATACACGTCAGCCCAGCGAAGATAGACGTCGTAATGGGGATGAAGCTTCCTCGAAAAGCAGAGAAAGTGAAGCAGACAAGGCCGAGAGTGAACAGTGCCGCGGAAAGTACAAGCAGCAACAGCGGGGCGTCCATCAGCCATCTGGTCAGCCATCTCGGCATAAGAGAGTCTGGACTACTGTGTGCAGCCACTTGCCAGCGATAGGCAAGCTGGCTGTTGATTGCGCTGGCGAGTGAAAAGACAAGGGCGCTAGTCCAGGAGAAATTGACAATTTGCTGAGTAGCACCATCGTTGGAAGCAAAGCTGTACTGGATAGCGGTAGCGGTAACGCCAGAGAAGAACGTCGCAACGGTTGAGATGTTGAGCAAACCGTTCGCCTTGCGCTTCTGTGCGTGCTCAATCATAGGGATACCTACAGTGCTATGTGATTAATCATGCTTTTTCTGGTCTGGCTAAGATAACGCACCAACTGTGACAAAGCTGCTCACGGATCTTGACAGGCGTTCCAAGTCTAACTGGAACTCCGCAGAGAGCTCATCCAGAAACCGGCGAACATCAGGCCAGTCCAGACCTAAGCAGGTGCCCGACATAAGTACCACGGGAAGCTAAAGAGGCTGGGGAAGATTACGTACTTTCGTATTCTGCCAAAGATTTCATCCAATCGAGGACATGAGTCACTAGGGTGTGTATAGTCGACTCCAGGAGCTCAGCTACAATATCATCTGTGAACTCTGGAATCTCCTTGATTCTCTAGTATAAAATGTCAATATCTCTGTACTCCGCGCAGAATCTAACGAGGTCTGACCTTGAGGAACCTCTCCACATCCTTGGTGAACTCTATGCACTCGTCTGGAAGTGCCTGGGTAGACGGATCGACGAGATGGAAGGCACGAGTTAACTCGCCCTTAGATCGAGGAGCAGGATCGATCAAATTCCGGGTTGGAGGCAATCGGAGGGGCTGGTCCGGGTGTATGCGACTGACGTTCCCTCTGAACAACCGCAGGATTCCGTCCAGCCTGAAGCGGATATGGTACGCACTAGCGACGACCCCGACGCTGCTACCTAGATGCTAACAACCACGCATGATATTCAGAAAGAGAGCCGTTTCCCTAGACTGGAAAGGAGTCACCTGCACGGAATTGGAGAAATCTTGGAGTGTTCGTTGCAAGTCAAGAACACTTCGCTCAAAGGCGTAAAATCTTGAGAACACGTCACGGGAGGTCGAGGCTATAGAATCAAGAGAAAGAGAGAGAATTTAGACTTGTCGGTGACGGCGATAATCCAAAGACGAACGTTGTTTGAATGTGCTGAAGGCCATTTTGCTCGTCCTACGAGACGCGACATCATCACCAGCTCTTTCAAGGAGAATTTCTTCCAGAAGAGATGCGAGTTGACCAAGCTTGTCGGTTTGATTGGGCTGGAACTCCATGGAATAGTCTCAGACAGGCTTTCCTCCAAGGTCTCCTTGAGCCCGTAGCTGCCACTGAGAGCGGATTTACTTCGCGCAAGACTGGTGGGTCTGCTCTATATACGAGCCAAGTCCCCTTAACTGATCGTAGACTCAAGTGAGTGATAAGAGGTGGCCCAAGCGGTCAATGGGCGAATCGTGTGGTGATGAAGGTAGGGAAAGCAGGGTGGTGGTGGCCACTGAATTGAACGGGATCGTGGGAAAAGACCATCACTCTTCCTCTTGCGCCAGCTTGCTGTGTGTCTAACACGTTTGGGAACGACCCTGGGACTACACTCATTGCACCCAACCAAAGCACCTAAACCATCTTAGCAGTCGTTCATTTCCCTACCACCCTCACTATGGTCTGTACACCCAATCCCACAAAAAACTGGAGGCTACTGTTAATGCTCTCTGTCTCTCGTAGACTGCGCTATTCAACTTTGAGTCTCTCTTATTGGTTGTCCTCTTGGTAATATGTACGTGTACATATGTGCGAGCTGCGGCTCCTGGCCTTGTTGATCGGAATAAGGAAGGGTGAGTCTCTGCCATGCCACGTTGTCATTCAGTTCGTCAACTTACGCGGGTGTCTTAATACACCAGACTCTTTGGCATCATCTGGAAGGCTGCACGTATAGGCACGTCACATATAGTAATCCCTGAATTCGATTCAACCTCCAGCTGACACTCTTGATGCAGGAGAACGATTGTCTCCTTATGTTGCGCTTGCATGCGTGGTCATGGCGGTCCGACTGCTGACCCAATAACTGTTATTCCTCGGTTCTCCCACAATCTCCCCTCCGTTCAAGGGGATACTCGATTTCTGTGGTAGTCCACTAGTCCTCAGAAGTGGACTTGCTTTCTCATGGCTATATATTGTTACGCCTCTTCAGTCCACTATTATCCATTGTATCTTAATCCATCCTATGGTCGCCCATGGCCTGTAATTCTAGTTGTTTTTCGCGTTGTTTCCTTCTTGCTTCAAATTCTTGCCTTGAGAGACCGTCGTGTTTGGTTCGAGGCCACTGAGGATCGGAACCAAACTCTGACCTTCTCTCCCACTTTTGCTTCATGGATCCCGACGCAGCATTTGAGCTCATCACGCGCAACACCCAGGAGATTCTGGGCGGCGAAATAATCAAAAAGATCCTCACCGATGGCGAACGCCATGTAAAATGCTACTGGGGTATGCACTTCATCACGTCTGAATTTCGGGATACGTGTTAAATGACTCGATCCTGGCGATGTATGCGCATTTTGTACTTTTTAGGCACTGCAACCACTGGGAGACGTTTGTGAACCACTTTTACTCCCAATAGAGTCACGTCGATCTGAGTCCTCCATCATTCTGCATTGCAGCGCACATTGGCTACTTTGTGCCACTCTCCAAGCTAGCAGACTTCTTGAGAGCTGGTGTCGAGGTGAGGGAATTATATTATTTCTCGCTATCAACCAGATTTTTACCTTCGTTTATAGATCACGGTCTTACTAGCTGGTACGCCTCTTCGATTCACCGCTGTGCTGGCATATAGCTCACGTCGTTGCCTGTGTGCTGGCAACCCGTTATGACTCACATTAGATATTCATGGATTCTTGGACAATCTCAAGGCCCCAATAGAGCTTGTTCAATACCGCGCGGAGTACTACTCCCATATCATCCGCGCCGTGCTCGAGTCAATCGGCGTCCCAATCGACAAGCTGAAATTCGTCACTGGATCCTCCTACCAGCTTACCCGGGAATACACCATGGACACGTACAAGCTGGCATCAGTCGTAACCGAGCACGACGCAAAGAAGGCTGGCGCGGAAGTCGTGAAGCAGGTCGCGAGCCCTCTGCTCAGTGGTCTACTCTACCCCGGGTTGCAGGCGTTGGATGAGCAGTACCTCGACTGCGATTTCCAATTTGGTGGTGTCGACCAAGTGAGATCACCCCTCCCCCCCATCATTAACCTTTACCTTCACTGATCTCACTTGCCCTCATAATGGTATAGAGAAAAATCTTTACCTTTGCGGAAGCCACGCTGCCAAAACTCGGCTACAGAAAACGCGCCCATCTCATGAACGCGATGGTACCCGGTCTAGCAGGATCCAAAATGTCCTCATCCGACCCCAATTCGAAAATAGACTTCCTCGACTCCCCTTCGGTCGTCAAAAAGAAGATCAGCGCGGCGGTTTGCGAGGAGGGCAATATCGACAACGGCGTGCTCGCATTTTGCAAGATCCTCATTTGGATCAGCAACCTACGCGCTGAATCGATCGCAGCAGGCACGGGCGACCCCACCAAGAAGCCGTTCGTCGCTGAGGGCGCGCCTGCAGGGACCGTGTTCTCGATCATGCGTCCAGACAAGTTCGGTGGCCCGGTACACTTCTCGAGCTACGAGCAGATGGAAACTGAGTTCGCGGAGAAGAAGTTGCACCCGGGAGATCTCAAACTCGGGGTCACGGAGGCGCTCAACAGCTTGCTCGCGCCGATCCAGACTATTTTCAATAATAGTCCCGAGTTCCAGGCTGTGGCGGAGAAGGCCTACCCGAAGGAAGGCCCACCACCCAAGGAGAAGAAGGTCAAGAAGGTTCGTACCTCGTTCTTTTCGTTAGAAGATGCATGCGTCCATTCTGAATATTCACGTGCCTTTTCAACCTCTACAGGTGGGTACGGGATACCCAGGTGCCGCGAAGTCTGAGGGAAAGGCTCTAGGAAATGCACCCGCCTCTGCACCTGATGCCCCCGTCACAGAAGAGACGGTGAAAGCGCTGGCTGAGGAGGTCTCAGCAGCGAAAGTGGAGTGATTCATCATGGACTTCTGCACTATTGCGACATTTCATCCGCCTCAGCTTGTATTTCCAGGGCATGACACTATGACCACTGCTGTGTAGTAGTGCCATCCCAGTTTGTTCGTAATCAATGCTTGTTGTATCAGCGGAGCTCTTGTTTAGAAACGGAGTCATAGCCCAGAAGTGCCTGGGACCAAAATTAATTATTTTGCAATAGCCTGACTAGTGACGGAAACACTCAGATCAAGAAAGTAAGAACTGGAAAACCATGTATGAGGAGCATGAATAGGGCTGTCGTTGTAGAACGATGCGAATGAAGCGCGGGGGCATGCAAGAATGACGAGACGATGAGGGTGTAATGCTTTATGGGGAATAATGCTGGGGAATTGTGAAGAAAGAACACAAAAAGAGGTAGAAATTTTAGTGCTGGAGGTCAAGCTGCCCCTCCGCTTAGGGCAGCAGCAACGCTTTCGCATGCCAGCATGGTCGCGACATCCTGCTGGCCGTCATAGAACCACGCAGATGTTGCCTTGAACACGGGATTAGGAGGAGGAAAAAGGTTAACGTGAGTTAGAGGTTTTGAGCGATGAGAACTCACGATCATCATGTAGAAGCTGAGGAGAATGAGGCCCTCGGCCCAATTCGTTTTGGCGTCATCAGTGACAGAGTTGACCAGGAAGCACGCTCCGATCGCGACAGCCACTTCGAAGAAGTCTACAGTCGTGAAAAGCGAATAAGCTCATAGTCAGTATGCTGCTGAAATCTGCTACTGCTCCCGCTTGACGTACCAAACAACATGAACAGCGGCTTGTTTGTCCACCACGCGATGAGGACCAGCAATGGTGCCCAGAACATCGAGAACTGGATAGACAAGTCGATTGTGCGTCCATCGGCGAGCTCTTCAGGAAGCCTGGCGGCTGAATTCGCAAAGAGAGATTTGCGCGTCCAGTACAAAATGGTCACCAGGGCTTCTCCGCCAAAGGACACGAGCGGCAACAGAATCAAGCCAAACCACTCTTCCTTGATGCCGGACGTCTCTCGCACTTTTTCGAGTGAGTCGACAAGCCACTCGGCAGTGATAGCGAGAAGAGGAATGGTTATGGCGAATGCGACGAAGCATGACCATTGGTTCATCTGGGGCTGCTCCTCTTCCAATTCTGCTTCTTTTTCCTTCAATGCAGTTGGAGCACCTGCCGGGACCGACAGGGCGTTGCCCTGACCAGGTGGGTTGTGCAGGTAGATCCTGCTTCCAATGTACCTGAAACAGGGTCGACGGGCACATCAATAAATGTATTGATTTTTTTTTGGCCGTTGGGGGAACATACCCAATAAGCAATATGACAGCCAAGCCACGGCTGAGCTTCAACAGTTCGCCTCGGGTTTCATCGCTGATGGGTGAGGGGACGGAGACTGATGCAGCAAGATTCTGGACAATCTCAGAAGATCCAGAGCTTGCTACGTTGTTGCGAATGCCCGCAAAGAATGCAGCAGGGACAACCAGAGTCAAAACGCTAAAAGGAAGATCAGTAAACGGGTCAAATACGGCATGGGAAGCGCTCGATTTACCCCAAAGTGAGCAGCTGTAACGAGGGAATTTGTCAGACGATTGTAAGTGATGAAAAAAGGGCGGGTTCCGCGACTGACCGATTTATTGAGTTCAGTGGTGTGAGGGTCCAGGTGCTGATGCAGAATATCACGGCCACCCGAGATAAATGATACACCCTAGTGATAAGTGAGGAATTAGGGTCATTCGGGGGAGGTGTTAGTATGTGGGGACTGCTTACGGGAACCAACAGGAGGTGGAGCAGAATGACTCCAATGACGGTGCTTTGCATGAGACGGAGATCGCATCGCTTCAACAGAATGATGGCCAAGGTGGCTTCAACGAGGCTGTTGAAAAGAACCATCGATTAGGAGAAAGCATACAAGGCCAAGAACACGTCTCTATTGACATACTTGTCAAGGGAGATAACGGTCAGGTCGCCAAGCGACTTGCCAAGGTACAGCGCCAGGTTCTCAGCGACGTAGTCCGTCATACTCTCCAGCGATACAATGGCCAGCATACACACTGGGGGTGGGGAGCAGGTCGAGGATGAGCATAGATGTACAGCACGGGTGAAAACGTCCGGAGCACGAACAGGAAAAAGTGAGCCCCTCTGTCCACTTGAGATAATGCGCCACCCAAGAGATTGGTAGGAAGATGATGAGAACATTGAGCACTGGAGAGGATCAAAGGCAGCAATGGCACGATGAGCGAGTGCGGAAGCAAAAACACGTGAACTAAATTGAACGGACCAGACGAATTCACGAACGCCTTGACGCTCTGTGACCATGTTGGAACCTTGCGGCCTTCACCCTTGAAACGGCGTAGGAAGCGTTGTAGACCAGGCTCATTCTCTCCAATGGCGACGGCGAGAGACGGGAACGTGGGGTGACGATGAACACCATCTGCGTGCGGAGATGATGCGCCGTTCGCTCGTGGAGGTGTGCCAGAACGCTCGCTGGTGGTGGCGCCATTCAGCGTTGGGGACGCGAAGTGCGGGTCCTGAGGCTCTTTCTCGATGTCGGCCATCGTTTTTTCAGGCGTCGTAGACCGCAGGAGGTCGTGGTCGTCGTCTCGTGAAGGAACAAGGTTGCTGGAAAAAGCACAGCCGTTGACATTTTTCACATCAACCTGCCATCATCCAACCACCGTCTTGGCACCAAGAGATTCACCGGGTCTCGGCCACCCCACCCGCAGCAGCGCATCCTTTTTTGGGCTTGGGCGCTAAATTATTACAGCTGGTTGTAAAACTGATGGCAGGGTGACTTTTCGATGAGCCCCACATAGGCCCCACCAGGTGAGGATCCGCCAGCATATACCTGGTTACAGCCGAGCGTCGAGTGCCCCATCTGAGAGGCCTCTCCGCTGCCTAGTGGACGCTGCTCATCGTCCCGCCGCTCGTCCGCGCCGTCAAGAAGCACTGAGTTTATTTGCTCTGGTGGTACATTGATTGA